>JAQGBW010001082.1:0-29856 GCA_034698625.1 Julus scanicus | reverse complement strand
CGAAATACATGGATTTTTTTCATGGCTATATATATATATATATATATATATATAGGGAACTTTTCCCTATAGCTTCTATATGATTTGCTTGTTTCCATGAAAATTCCTATTATTTTGTATGGTGTAAGATGTACTGGATGGGGATCGATAACTCAACATTTTTTCACACTTTTTAATACGATTATACATCTTTACTCAATGTATAGACGACATGTTTTCCAACTTGTTTAGTCTGAATACTTTCGTTTTAAATTACCAAACATGAAGTTCGCATTAGACATTATATAGACAAGGGTAGAAAGGGTTACAATTCCCATATGAATAATTCAGGAGAAATAATTTTTTTTCTGCTAAAACTCGGTTTTTTCTGGGTAGATCGCGGCTTAAATTATTGTGGCATCATATAGATACACCTGATAACGTGTGTAGTCTGGCAAATGGTAACTTGCATCGTTAATTAAGCTTAGTTCCACTATAACATTGGGATCCCAAAATGATTGCTTGTAGTTACAACAAATGGCACCCAACGGCATTCTTGTTGTTGATTACGACGAACATTAGGGTACTTTATTAAGGAATTTTATGATGCTGCACAAATTTGTAGCCAGAGTGATGCTGACCAAGCATTTTGGGCACACCGTTTGCCCAAAATGGATAAGCAGACTTATCAACTCTGTTATTACCAAGAATCAAATTGTTCAACTGTGCGGAAGGTTGGTCTATTGGTTCCAATTGCTGACTTCTGAAAACCCTAGTTTGACTCTCTTTGGCTTTCACTCTAAAATAAATTTATAGAAATTATGGTTGCTCTGCAATGACCATATAAAATGCAGATACAACTTCTAAGCTGGTTCATACCTATGTTATATTAAAAAAGGTTCTTTACCTCACAGGTACAATGGTGTCTATACTAAAAAGCAAGATTATAATTAGTGCTAACTTTCAAAGAACAGGTTAAAATAGTACTTTTACGAATTTTTCAATCGTAAGATAAGCATTTGTCGATTGTTTAATCAAAGGAATGTATTTCTTGACGATGAAAACTTGAATTAGTTGCATAAAGTATATTGTCATTTTAATGGCTTTCGTGTGAAGAAGTATTCATATATAAAATTCTGTTGAAGCTAGCAAGGTTCATTGGGAATATATGGATTTATTTCTTCAATGAACCCTATAATATAGTCTCTCAATGAGCGTCCCCCCTCTTAACCAATCTTTTCTTATCTCCCATGCAACACTTGCACTCTATCCACTGACATAGGCATGGAGGAAAAATCGTTTTACCAAGGCGCTGTTTGACTTTAATTAGAGATTCTTAACTTAAAAAGCGCGAAGAATTTTTCTCGTTCCTTCTCCCCTTTTCTCATCCCGCTATGGAGGTCCATGGATCCGCATGTTGTGTGCATTCAAGACGCTAGCATGCATTGGCGTGTGAAAATGTGCGGCGAATTATACCTTTCAACGTGAAATCCGAATTCAGACAGTTTATTGTTTGGAAGGATGGAATACTCAAAATTCTGGAATTACTAACTCGAGGTTAGCCATTTACGCCGTTTGACAAAGTGATTGAGGGTAAGATACTTATAGAGGATACTACGTGCATGTTACTTGTCTAAACTTGTCTATAGGAAACATTCAAACTGTAGTGGAAACTGGCGGGAAAGTGAGTTCAATTTACCTCTATACTTTTCGTGTATTTTGTTTGATACAGTGTACAGTTATTCAAAGTTAATCTTTCAATATTACATATGTCAGTATAGTAGGCAAGTATTACCTGTATGTACATTTTTGCATGAACCGTGCAATAAATACAGTGCTAATGCATTTTTACATAACAGAATGGCTATTCAATATTATAATGCATGAACACTATTGTGTCACAAATATAAAATACATTTATAATAATGGAATATTTTTTTAAAAATTGATTAAAAAGTAGTCGTCGTATTGATCTTTAAAATTCATCATGAGTTTCATTATATTTTGACAGTTATTTACATGATTGCTTAATTTTAATGACATGATAACTCGTCGTCCTTCTGAAAAATAGAAGTGACAGCTAGGCATATATACAAATTGTCAAAAATTATACGTCTCTATATTCACACCTGCATTCTTTATGTAAAACTTTTACAAACAATAACATTGTGAACTTTTGTTCAGTTATGATGAATGATTGTATAAGGTGGCCTCACGTGTTTCTCCCATGCACATTGCACAAGTGTTTTTCAAAAATATGGTATTATCGGTAAATAAAATACATTGTAGGAATGAAACCATTTCGAAATTTCCAAACGAACTGTTTGTATACATACGTATATACATATTCATACAAGTGAATGATGGTGCTGATAAATGGTTTGACTCTTTGATAAGACCCACACATTCAGCACGACAAATTAGCTTGCAAACAAATTCACTGCACACAAATTGGCAATGATATTCCTTAATTGATATTCATTTAAGTGAATAGGTGATTTTAGTATTGTATCATGCATGTATGGAGTAGTTAACTCTCATAATAGTTTCTCTGTATACTTATACAATCAATATTAGATATACTTTTCATCATGTTCTGACAATTTTATACTTGCGTCTTATGGTCTTATTATATTTTAACAAGCACTGAATTTTTGTTATTATTTTTATAACTTTTGTTGCATGCATATATACGCTAAATTTCAATCCCCCAATAACGATTATTGTGAAATTTCGATGCTCAGTATATCGTGAAATATATGGGACATGTAGTAACCCCATGCATCAGGAACAACATAATACAATTGAATTTCAGATAGACTTGTTATCTACAGAAAATCATGCATGCATGGGGCTCTATTGTCGCAAAAGCGCATTAGTGTTAAAAAGGTACAAAACTAAAACTACAAATTTTGCAATTGCACTGCCCACGTCCCATCAGTTAATCTCATCAAGTCATCTTATCTCATGTGTGGCCTAGCCATCTTTAAGAATTCTTCAAATAAACGTCTGCAGTCTGAACACTTTTTATATATAGATTTCACCATCCTTCACAGCAAAGGAATTTTAAGCTACTAATTCAAACAAAATATTTCTCTTTTTAAGAGACCCACATTAAAAATAAAGGCCTATATATAATAATTGTTTCAGAATTCATCAATTTGCTTCCTCACGTATTCTCTCTTATCACCATCTGCTGAATTTCATACTTGGGTCGAGATTTAGTAACCTGTTTTATTTGAAAAGACAACATTTTTTTTTTTGTCTTGGTCGGAGGAGAAAGTATTTCTTCTTATCTAAGGTAATTAAAACCGTAAATAAGCTGTTGTTGGTTCGAGAAACTAATGGGGAAGAATCACGAGTGCTTTGAGAGGCTTACCGTTAGGTTAAGTTTTTAAACTTGAATTTATCTAAGGCCAACATGCGTAAACTTTGAATTTTTTATGTTAACTTGTCCGTGGGCGGATACATTTTATGCATTTTCTTAACTCGCGTATGCTGCCAAAACGTCGATTGTAGCTGTCAAACGATATTTCTACTTATAACTACTTTGGTAAATAAATTGTCTTGACAAGTAGTATCACCTTGAATTTCAGGTGTAGTTTACAGAAGACATGCATTGTACTATTTCATTCAATTCAAGACACATGCAGTTTTAACGCAAATTATAAAATAACAGCTAAAATTTTAAAACAAAATATATAGAAACACTTCTTAATAAAAACATACATGATTGTTTCGTGAATGTTTGGAATAAACATTGTTACATGCAACGATGAACTAGATATATAGTTTTGCATGAAACTTGCCTGTTATTGAACCCATGCATTTGCTCAAATGCTGCACTTAAATTTCATGAAATCAAAGTTTTGGTCTTCACTATATGTACTTATTGGTTCAAATCCTTTTCAAGGCCAAATAAACAATAAAAGAAATTACTTTCTTTTAAAAACTCGAGTCAATTTTTATGAGCCCCATTCGTTATAAAACTAGCGGTAAAACCTGTTCTTACTAAAGCCTTATACGAAAGCCAAAGAAGCCAAAAAAATCCTACTTCCAATATATTTTAATACGATCATTAAATTCCATATCTTAATTGGGTTATATAGATCCCGAATTTTTTTTTTCTTATAGCTTACAGGGTGTTTGAAGTGACATCCCACGTGACTGTTTCATTCAAGTTTCTCTCTCATTCAAGTTTTTCCCCCGATTAAAAATGAAATCAAGATTGGAATTGAGCCCTTTCGAGATAATTCAATATCTCGCCTAATATAATAATAAATTGGTGCAAACTTAAAACGTAAATGAATGAAAGCCTTACCTTGCTAATAATGTTTGCCGAGACCCTTTATTCGGGTGCCACGAGCGCCGTAAGGTGGCGGGTGGTTGGGGTGGGTGATGACGCCGATATCTCTTGTTTGCTTCAAACGGGCATGGGTTGCAGCTCGGGCCTATAGGGCCGATATTGCAATGGCTGGCTATACTGCTGTGGTTTGTTCTTATCAGCAGTTGCAAGCTGTGTATTCTTTCTGTAGTAAATCTTGGCGACCGCTATCAGCTCCAAATGTACAGATAGAAAAAGGGGGGGCGCGGGGGGAGAAGGGGGCTCCGGATGGCAAAATGAAGGCGGAGGTAGCGCCTGCTCCACCAATCAGACGGCGCTGAAAGGTATGGGCGCACAACGGTTGGTTGACGGAGTCGTTTTGACGAACATTATTCTAATGGTATAATCGATAAGAGGCCTGTGGTGGGGTAGCAATTGCATCAAGGGGGGGGGGGGGGGGGTTCATGGAATAAGGGAGGCAAAACAGAGATAACGCAACGCCACGCTTGGTATATGATGGGGGGCTTATAGAAATTGCGATGGACTAGGCCATATTCCACACGTTTAAAAACTGCTCCATGACAATAACACTGAGTCCCCCCTCCTCCACCTCCCCCCTCATCCTTTTCACATACGATGGAAACTGGAGCACAACCGAAAAAGCGCCTGACGCCATTTTGGAAGGGCTATTCGCTAATTTGAATCATCGAAAGCTTGGATTTGAGATAGGCTTGGAGGACTATGTATATATTTAAATGCATGCCGTTGGAGAGTTGGCAAACAGATAACATTGGGCATTGCATTATAATAGAAAAATGCAGGAAAGTGAGGTCGTGACGTCGAAAGAGCAATGTCATGGCAACTAGACGTCAATCGCGTGCCTTCGAGGTGAAATTAGCGAGTGTTTTCCAATGAAAACAATATCATTTATTACCATTTTTTTGACATCTGATCGCACTGCTGTCAAAATGGGCAATAAAACACTCTGATAATTGGTAGGACAAACTTATAGGCCATTGGACTAACGTTATATCTTTCCACAGGAATGTGTTTAGCATTTTATGAATATTGCCTTGAATGCAATTTGTAAGATTATCTAACTAATTATATTAAGTATAGGAAAACAATGCGTTGTTCCAATTGAAAACATAATACAGATATCCGGACATAACCCGAAGTGTAATTTCGTTACATAAAAGATTATTTTAGGTTTTGGTTAGATTATGCTATGTAAGAGAAATTTAGATTAGTTTGAAGAAGGTTAGGTTTGGTTTTTGTCCACCGACGTGCATATTCAATTTTTCAATGGGTCGGGCTTATATACTCGCAGTTGAATGAGTGAGGTTTGGGTGGGGGGGAGAGTTGTTTGGAGTGGCTTGATGAATCAGCAAGAGCCTCATCTTGTTGTTTTTCACTTTGAAATGGTAGATTTTTTAAAAAAGTCCGTTATTTTGCACACGCTGCCAGCAGGTGGCAGCATGAGATAGTCAAGTTGTGAGTGCAAAAATTCAAATAATAATTTAATTTTTAAAAATTCTACTATTTTAACGTGAAAAATGATACGATCAGTACCTTGCTGATTTATAAAGCAATTTTAAACTATTTTTATTTTTATTTAATCTTTTTTTGTTTGACTGTGAGTGTCTTTGAAAGTTTTCCCATTGAAAGGGATAGGGTTGTTAATCCCCCTTAATCCTTCAAAATATACAGTCTATGCAGTAGAACTGTTGGTTGGTTAAAGGAAAAAAACTGGTTATAACCGGTTTTCTAGCACACACGTTTAATTTACTATTTATATGTACACCCATACCTCGATATACGGCCGCTCTTTATACGGCCTTTCGCTATAACGGCCTTTTTTTTAATAATGGCACATATTCGATATACGGCCCACAATGTTTCGTTATACGGCCGTTATGCGTGCAGCTTCCTATGTGCGCATGCGCACAACAGTCAAACACCTTTCCGCTGGAACTTTGAAACGCACAGTTGCATTCAACTTTTTTAAAATCTTTTTTCATTAACTGGGGGATGACTAAAGAGTTAATTAAATAAATTAAACAATAGATTAAGAATAAACGAAATTATAAAGAATTAAAGGAACACATATATACATATGTGCATATGATTTTTTTAAATTAACGTTGATTATTAGTACATTGTTTTGTACTTTTATTTTTATGTAATCACTTTCACAGAAAATAAAAAGAATAAAATGCTTTATGAACTAAACAAATATTATTTTGTAAAAAATTGGAACGGATCTAATTGAATTGCACGGGTTCTTATGGTAATAATTGATTCGTTATACGGCTTTTCGATATACGACCTACTTGTCCGGGACGTATCTAGGCCGTAAAACGAGGTATGGGTGTATTATTGATTAGAAATTCGCATATTTACAAAATTAACCAGGTTTTTAAAATGAATTACTAAAAAATTCATTCAATGCCGACACACTGTATATGCTGCAGAAGTGTATGTAATATGTCATATGGTCAATTGTATTTACATGTCATGCCTGCCACAAGTGAAATCTTGAGGTAATTTTGTTTTTATACTCCTCTGAAACCGCCGGTTAAGCCGGAGAGCCGGATTAAAAGGATGGCGGTTAAGAGGGTAACTATACTGTTAAACCCATGGAAATCCATGTCTATCCCAGGGCCGGATTAGCCATATAGCAGAAGCTAGAGCTTGTAAAATCTATAGGACCCTTGCTGGTAAAATTTGCTACATGCCAAGCGTTAGCTTAATCCGGCACTGGTCTATGCATAAGTGGTTCATGTCTTAAATTCCATGTATTAAATCCCAAAAACTTCACTGGTAGAACGAAGTTACCATTTTCAAAGCAGAGTATATATGCTCCCGTTTGGCATACTGTAACTATGTATATGTATAATAGGCATGATGCCGGCAAATTGCCGTTGAACCCGCACGTGCGTCCAATGATGTTCCTTGACAATTAAGATTTTGAATCATTGCCCTCGGATGGCAGTAAAACGCGAGATGTGAATCGGATGGGAAAGATAGGTTTTCAGATGTTAGCAGAAATTCAGCAACAATTCCCTGGCCACGAGTTCTGAATTGTTGAAGGTATATAACGGAGCAGATAGACATCATGGCGTTTTGTTTTTAAAAGGATTTTCCTTTTTTTTTTTTTTTTTTTTTTTTTACAACTGTCTAAATGCAGTTATTTTTGTCAGATGACCCTTGATTTGATATTCATGGCCTTTGTTGTTGCATGCTTGGCGCTGGTATTTCTAATGAAGTCCTCACATGCATTTGGCAGGAAAACCATTGAATGGGTGGGGATGGAGAAGAGCTCGGGAGGCAATGTTATGTATATGGACAATATCTTTAAAATCAGTTATGTTATCTGAAAGACCATGAATGAAAATGTGCAATATGCGCTTTATGTCAAACTGCATCCCAGGTGTCAAACGTACTACGTGTGGAACTTATGGTTATAACTTTATTTTCACGTGTACACGTTGCATATAATAATAATAGGAAAAGCCAAATTAAAGCATAGTGACTCATGGTCGGTTAATTTTTTACAAATTAATCTGTTTGAGTTAGATTATCAGTTAAATAAAAACTCATTTAACAATATGCATACACATTTTTAGAAACCCAGCAAAATAAATAATTATTTGAATTGGGACCAGTTCTCCTAATTTACTTATATTCTCACCAATCACTAAAATTATTACCTAAAGGTGCGTTTCCACGTGAGATTAACTCTGCTATACTGAGAACTGCTGTGGGGCCATTCAAAAATGACGTCCTCAAGAGGGGTGGGGAGTCTGCTGGCTTGTGGACAGGAAGAGGGGCGGGGGTAGCCATAATGGACATCCACTAATGATGGTATTTTTCAGTTTTTGGATTTTTTGTTTAATCAAGATTTAAAGGTCAGTGAAAGAGGAATCGGACACATCAAGAAATGTGTCCCCAGTCCCAAACGTATACTTGAATTTCTAAAACCTAAGGAAAGTCGGGAATTATGCCTAACTATGTGTGAGACACCAATTTTATGCTGGAATTTCCCTTCGATATCAGGAAATTTCGGTTAATCCGAAAAATCTGGAAAAATGTCGTGGATTTTGTAGCAAGGCGGGTGCTTGGAAATTGATAGGATGTGCCTTTGTATGTTTCAAAACAATTTATGGACACCCTACTTTAAAAAAAAATTAAGCATGTCCATGAGGGGTAGGGGGTCTGGGCTAAAATGGACACCGTGTGGTCAAGGGGCAGGGAGGGTGGATGCGGTCAATTTTTGAAGGAATTTCGGGGAAGTCCTTTTTGAATAGCCCCTATAGAGATCATCTCGAGACTTTCTCTCACGTGGAAACGCATCTTTATAGATTCGGTCTCTGGTTTAATAGTATTTTTTTAATGTTAAGGGTAATTACAACACTATCCCTTTCAATAGGTAAATTTGCAACGACACTCACAGCCAAACAAAAAGAGATTAAATAAACAAAAAAATTGTTTAAAATAGCTTGATTGATCAGCAAGTGCATCATATCGTTGTTTTTCACTTTGAACTGGCAGTTTTTTTAAATTAATAAACAAGTTTGATAAACGTCCGATATAATTTGCATTCTCATGCTGCACGTGCTGGCAACATGGGCAAATTAACGGACATTTTTCAAATTAATTTATTAATTTTTAAAAAAACTCTACCAGTTCAAAGTGAAAAACATGATGCACTTGCTGATCCATCAAGCTATTTAAACAATTTTTATTTTTATTTAATTTCTTTTTGTTTGGCTGTGAGTGTCGTTGCAAATTTACCCATTGAAAGGGATAGGGTTGTAATCCCCCGGAGAATTACTAAATTTCTATAACGTATCAGTTCCCCATAACAGACTATTGATTATGAGGTAATACAAATGTACAAGTTGAATCTTTTCTAAAATTAAATTTATATATCGAATATTTTAACATTACCGGTATATTGACTTTACTACCGGCTTAAAATGAATAAAATTATGCAATTTTGTCAGTTCAACGCGTATAGAGTGGCGAGGATATATTTGCTGTTATAATTACAAATGTATAATTAATGCAACCCATGCAGGTTAAGCTTGTTTGCCACATACACAATAGTCGACGTTTGAGGCCAGCATGCTGAGGCTTAAGTATACAATGTTAAGTGAACTTGACAATGTCACTTAAAACCTAGCGTTCGCCCAAGGCTTACTCAGAGTGTGCAAACGGCACGTGTGTTGCGAGATAATAAAATTCATTGTTGTTGTCTGTCGGCTTTTTTTTTTTTTTCATCCCGTTGAATTAAAACGCTGAATGCATTTATAAATAGGGCAGTCGTGAGGCCTGCTCCTCCTATCTTCTTCATGGATCTTCTTCCTTTCAGGATGGATGAAAAAAAAGTTTCAACTATTCTGATGTAACTTTGTCCATCATGTATTCTTCTTTATCATATCACCGTTATAATGACTCCAGCCTTGTCCAATTTATATAGTTTTTTTAATCATTCATTCATTGTTCTTGGTGGGAGGCCAGAGCATTTCAAAAATAGCGTATTCGCCAATAAGGGTCCTGCCTCACAAACTTGACTGCTGCTGTCAACGTGGTTTTCCTTATCTCTTAATTATGTATTCATAAGTGGACAGACCAGAAGAGATAAACGCAATCCTTGCCTCTGGGACTCGTTCATCCTCGTGGCACCTTTTAGCCATCTTCGTCTGCAAATTTAATGACATACCTGTACATTTCATGCTGGGAGTCGTTAGCGTGCCACATGCAGTGAATGACGTCAAATAACAAGATACTTGTTCTTTGTTAAAGGAGGCCTGCATGCAGGTAACTTTTCATTTGATATCAGATGTGATTTTGTCGAATACACAACGATTTCAATAGTTGTGTGGTTAGGATCAGGAGGCTGTGCAAAACGTTTTACTTCATGAATTGTTAACCTTAATTAATACAAATTATTTAACTGATGCTTCGAGGATGTTAATAAAATGTACCAGTTTATGGGACATTGAAATGGAAAATACCAGGGAACACTTGTCGTACGAAATCAATTAACTACAGTGCATTCTAAATAAAAATAGTGCTTTTTAAAACCAAAAATGGTGTTTACACTCGTCACAAATACAGCACCTTTAAAGGTTTTGTGAAGCTCCTTTAAGAAAAACTGTTTCGTGACACATTTTGAACCACCAAAAAATTGATTTGTGACACTTCAAATTCAGCACCAGAACTTTTTTTTGTGGAAAATAATTTTTCTTAAGATATGATTGTTTATATTAGGCTATTAGCTGATGTATTTCAAATTTTTACTAGTGGTGCCACCTATGTATATGATCTGCCAGCTACCAAAGGTGTTTTAATTATGTTTTTAATTTAGTCTTTAAAACACCAATAGGTATTTTTAAACAACTAACAAAAATAATAAAACACCAATGGATATGTTTCATGTACACTGTGAGTTATAAAAACGTAGAACCCAATAAAAAATCTCTGCTTCGATATAAATGAAATTTGGCATTTACATGCATAATACAATAGTGTAGACGCAAAAATTAATTATAAAATGCTCAAAATGTTCTCATTTACAACAAGCCCGAAATCTAACGCGCCATTCTTTGATTGACGAATCGATTAACAGGCTGGTCGAGTTCAATCCAAGTTGCAAACCGATTTGTAAACCTTCTCCTGGAGAACTCCCCAAATTTTGTATAGTCCACTGAATTCAAGCCCGGACTGTTTGGTGACCAGTATTTGGGTTCGATGAACTGTGGCGTTCCTGTAGCAGCACTTCAACTGTTCCTCGAGCAAGGTGTTGAAAAATGAAAAAATCCGATATTTATCGCATGTCTGGAAGAAGATTTTTGTTCCTTTACTATTATTCTATGTAAGAGCCAAATTTTAATTAAATCTAAGCATTTTTCACGAAGTTGTGGTTTTTATATATATATATTTTTTTTTATTGGGTTCTACTTTTTTATGACTCACAATGTACATAGTACGTACAGTGAATTTATAATTATCATACTTGAACCTGGTAAGCATTTCGCCAGCATTGTCAACTGCACTTGTTGATTTTCTCTAATGCAAGCAGAAATCCGATAAAATGATGATGATAGAATTATGCACATCAACTATTCGTGCATTCTTTTTGGTCATTATTCATTAAATGATAAAAATCATTTAACATTGACGAATTTTTATCTCTGCTCACTTGTATGTGCATGCAGTTTTCAAATCGCTGCAAGAGGCTATCTTATGAGATCCTAAATGATTTTCATAATATTGTGATAATATACATGTATTGTGATTTGTTTTGTCAAGTTTGTTTGCTCTGTATGTACAGTACAAGAGTGACAATGGTGCATTTGTTTGACTCGAAAAAATCTTCTTTTGTTTAATTTATAATGAACAGAAATATACATGTTGGTCCTGATTGCAGTGAAAATGTTAAGTTATGTCCAACTCTAAACAATGGCAGTGACTTGCAACAACACTTGCATGCAGACTATAGGTACAATATGTTAATTTCTCTAAGCATTATATGGTGAAAGATAAAACCAAAAGATTGAAAAAATAGTTTATAGACTTTAGATGATAATCATAGCAGGAAGTTCATTCGGAAGATAACGGCAGTCTGAACTGCATGCGTAACTCACTGTGCAGATATATATTAAGCTTTGTTGTGCTGCATAACTAGCACCTGTAAATTTACCTGGGTTATTATTAATAACAGGACGAGCTACTTTGACATGTTTTAGGATTTTTTTGGTTGTTTATTGCGTGATGCACGTTTTTATGCCGCCTTTCTTTTTACCCTCAAAGAATTGTTATGTCATGGCAACGGGTGATGTAAAAAATTACTCTTTTATACTATACAGAGATTCATGAACTGGTCCTGCTTTACTTTTTTTTTTTTTTTTTGCAATTTTTCATTGAAGGAATTTCCTTAATTGCCGAAGTGGTCTCGTGGGCAAGAAACTTGTTTGATTGTACCGTTTGGAAAGCGTTTTTTTTATTAGAAATCTCTATTTTGCTTAATAATCCTATCATAGCGATTAAAGAAGCAGATTATTGTGAAAAATAAATTATTGAATGAAATTTCAATTCAGCCCTTCGTAATTGATCGCAGAAAAGCCTCTATTTAATAAAAGATGTATTGATATAATTAAACATTTTTAACGAAAAATGTGATAAAGTGATGATAACCATGATCCCATAATTGTAAGCTATATCTTAGCCCTCTTTTAATATTTACTGTGTATAGTTATTTAATTAATTGTATTTGGAAATTAAGATATTTAAAGCTGTGGTAGTATGATTGGTGATTTTGTTTTCTTATATAAGATCACCATTTTTCAAGTTTACTGTTTCTTACCTTATTTTAGGTATGGAAAATGCTTTTTTTCTTAATCAAATTTCCACAATTGAAGGGGTTTTAGCATCGTTTTTTGTGTTATATATTTTATGTTATGTAATATTGCTTAAGAATAATCCCTTAAATCATCACTTTTCAAACATGTTTGTTTTAAGGACCCTTTACACTCTGAAACGTTATGAGGATATTTGAGGGTTATATTTATTGATATTTACCACATTAGAAACTGAAACCAAATTTTTGAAATACTTATCAATTGATTTAAAATAAAGTGTAATAAATCCATAATATGGTAACATGAATATTTATATGAATTTTCACTTCTCTTATTTTTAAAGGGTTGTGGGACCCCCAACTACTGCCCTATGTACATGCATTCGCTTCATAAATAATGTGATTCTAATCATTACCACCTCGTTGGAAATGAATGTCAAGAATACAATAATTATTCAAAAATCCGATAACAAGACTGGTTATTTGAAAATATATGGAGCTGTATTTAAACATGTCTGCAACAAAGGTTGTTTAAAAGTCAAGTTATATATAAGAACAGTTTTATTTATTATTTTTCAGGTTCAGAATTTGGCTTTGGTTTGCAACTGGCAAAAGTCAGTTAAATTTAAATATCAGATTAGATTTAATGCAAGCTCAGATGAATCCATATAATTTGCATTATAACACAAAAAATACAACTGATAAAAACGTACTGATAAAAATAACGAGTCCGAACTGTAATCTGATGTTACGAATGGAAATAGGCATGTGCTGGAGCGCTGCCTCTGAGGAAATGAATTCAATTTTTTATAACTATACCACTTCAAGTATTTAATTAAGGTGCGAATTACAGGCACAGGTATAGAGAGAGAGGCCCATGGCCCGGCATATACCTCCCACCTTCACTTGAACTCAGATTTACTACCTTCACCCGCGCACTCAAAACCCATTGGCTCTCGCATGAGTACACAAAGGTAGTTTACTCTTTTAGGAAAACAATGAATAGATAGGCAAACAGATCCATTTGCACCAGTCTCCGTTTATCAATTGATAATTGGCTCCAGGGGAAATGGTACTGACCAATGGCTGGCAGTAATGCATGCCTTTTTATGGGCTATTTTTCTTTTTTTTTACATGCGGTCATTAAAAGTATTTTGTTAAACGCAGGATGTTGTACATTTTTAATAATATATGCGAAACCATTATGGTTTGTTTCATTGTTTCAGTTTACCTGCCCATACTTCTCACAGTGTGCACGACATGTTTGCAAATTAACACAACAATGAACAACAATTGGATTAATTTGAAATCGCGAGGTCATCTATGGGATGATTTTTGCATAAAAAATGAGGGCGAACGGTCATTAATTGTTTGAGTTATTAATAGTTAAGCATAGCCAGTAAATACATATTACTTTATCCTGGGTTCCAATGCTATTCAAGCAGTGTGGTGCTTTAAGAGAGTGTTTACAACGGGTACCCATACGAGATTTTCACTTAGTGCACATACGCATTAGATTCAAGCAGCTCTGGCAAGATCCACAAGTTGAGTGTCTTTTGTGAAATGGGCACAAATGCAGCTTGCAACCTCCTTTTTTCTCCAGCACTTCTACAAGCTCCATTGTAGTAGGTCCAGCCATTAATACATGGGTCAGCACATGTATACAATGGCCCCAATTAACTGATTAAACTGCAAAATTTTGTAGTCTGTTTAAGTGCCCCTATACTGCAACGTAAAGCCGTGAAAAATACAGAAAATAACAGTTTTAAATCTTGATTTCACATGTACAAATTTAACATTGCGTGTGTAGTTTTTAGGATTTTTTTAAGAAAGGAGTTTGACTTTAAAAGAAGTAAAAAAATATAAGGTTGAAATTGCAAGGCTAACCTCTATTTTTTATCAGATCTCTAGTTTATCTAACATATGCAGTAAATGAGAAAAATAGGAAGAAAATTTATAGCAATTAACTTTTATTATGACATTATGTCATAATTGGAATATTGAAATGTGTAATTTAAACGAATATGTAGAAGTCAGTAAATAGCATTTGCATTATAATTCTGCATTGACATCGTCTCTGGCTGTCAATAGGCACTACACTTCAGATGCAGAAATTAAAACAAAAAACGTGTTTTGCTTTGTTGTCCCCTAAGGGCACCAGAGCATTTTAGTGCGATTTGTTATCTGTGTTTTTTTACCACGCATATAGAAACAGCAATGGTGTGATCACACATCATTATGATGAAGCTTTATCTGCATTGCAGTACATTTCAGGCATTCGCAATTAGGTGACTTGTTTTGGTAAACCCATAACGATAATTGAGGACCTGGTCATTGTAGTGGTCAACGTTACCTCAATTGTGCGCCTCACCCTATATGAAAAACGTGATTCAAAGTACCAAATGTAGTTGTTAAATATACCGTGTACCTAAATTTCAGGCCATGACGAGGTACAATGCAGTGCATGCATGCTGCTGATCTCGCAAATATTGAGGATGTATATACGTAATATAAGTTTATATTGTAGAAATACATATTTTAGTTGTTGCCATATAAACTAGACTTTACCACTCTAAATGTAATTTCTATATTTTCATAAAACTACATAGGGGCCATTCAAATATTATGTCACACCTAGGGGGGTGGGTGGGTTTTTTGTTTTTTGTGACAATTGTGTATAAGGGATAGGGAAATTGTGACTAAGGGGTGGGTGGGTGTTTAAAAAGAGGCAAAAAAGTGTGACATAATATTTGAATGGCCCCATAGTTTTGGTTGTCTTTCAATCATGCCACTCTACATATATAAATGAGATTATTTTAATATACCAATTAATGACAAGGATTTTTATGAAATTATTTTTGGCTATCTCTCGTCTACGAACACCATTTGTTGTTTCGCTTCACGAACGATGCTTCAGTTCACGAAAACATTTCTCTGAACCAACAATTCAAATTACCAGGATTAAATCGATATTGGTTTCAAGGGTATAGCCTATACATTGCAAAAATGGCAAAAGTTCGTCTCTTGTTTCATCCACGTCAATTGCAGATGCAATAGATGACGTCGATTTGAGACTTAAATCATATAATTAACAATAAAATAGAGAGTATAGGTATAAAATACAAATTTTCCTAATGGAAACAATGTTTGTTAACGTAAATTTCTTAAACAGAAGGTCAAGGAACGGATTAAGTTCGTAAACCGAGGTTCCACTGTATTTTGAGCATTTGAATGAATTATAGTCAAGCAAGAGTGAAAGTTCACTTTATTTAATTTATGTATGATCGAGTTACTAAATATATTTTTGTTAAATGCAAAATGAACATCAACTATAGCAAATCGAGATGAAATCACATTATTCAAGATATTCATAAACAATTAGTATAAAAATCATCTTTCTGAAATATAAATTAAAAATGATTTAAATGTTTTTCAAATTTAAATTCCATCCCAACTACGTATATCCTAACCTATTAACAACTATATATAGATGAAGCGAACGTTTGATATATTATAATGCAAAGAGAAAAATGGATCATAGTCTTGCATGTCTCGCTTAATCTCCTCATTCTTAAATGTTGATAATTCTATTCCATTTCTTTTTCTGTTTATATAAAAATGAGTTATACATATAGAACAAAAAAGTAAAGCAGCTGTATATACGTTCATAGCAAGCCCAATATTCTGGAAGCCGAAAATACGCTGTGTTGTGTACATCAAGGAGAATCACTTGATCTTAGATTTTATTGAGCACTTAAAATAAATTTCTCGATAAGAACCCATTTCGTTGCTGTTTTCTATTATCCATCTGCATTCATTCAATCCATTGTTTTATTTGATAAATTTAAACACGTAAAATGTAGGCTATATAAATCTGGAACTGGTTTCATGTGACATGGAATTGCATTGTTGCCAGTTTTTTTTATTGATTTAGAGAAACGCCATTATGGCTGTGCGAAGCATGCTGGGTAAGACACTTAATTTCAGTATATTTTAATCGATAATAGTGGCATCGCATTCTAAGATGTGTGCTTAGTTTTTTATTTTATGTTTTGAGACATTTAAGCATTTTTGTATCTTTTTTGCATTTTCAAGGCATGATAATTCCATATTCCAGTACTGATCGAAGGTGTGTTGTTTTTCCAGTTGGAAATACGTTTTTGAGGAAAAATGCGCAAGAATGCACTTGTACAAAAATCCTATACAAGTTATATTTATTTTAAATCTTGTGTCGTCGTCTAATTATATCATTGTGCCCTTTTTCCCTAATATAAATCAATTAAATTTACGATTCCTTCAACGGTAGCAAAAGGCGATTTTAAGGGTTGCACCCTTGTTGGAAATTACATCCTAAATCACTAGTTCTAATTAGAGAAGGCATCTTAGATGTTCGGCATTCACAAAGTATAAAGCCAACTTGCCCCTGGCGAATATTGCGTAATTTTAGGTCATCTGAATCTGATGGTAGCTCACTTGTTAGCTGACATGTGCAGTCGGTCAGTGGAACACACGTTAAATATGAAAATTCTATTACTTCTCGCTTCACAAATGATTGAAGGATAAGACACTATTATATAGGATGAAATTCCATATGAAAATGACTTACTTTAAAAGTCAGACATATAAAGTATGACTTACACTTCCCATCAAATTTATCACAATTATTTGCCAGTGTGTAAATACGCTTAAATTAAAAATAAAAGCATTAATTATAGTAAAGGCACAGTAATTACTGAATTTCTGTAATTAATGTATAAATTCCTCAAAAAATTGACACTCTCCCCCTTACCCCCTGTCCAAATGGTGTCCATTTTAGCTCAGACACCCTTTCTTCTCTCACCCCTTCCCCCTCCTCATCCCTCATAGATGTATTTGCATTTTTAGAAAAGTATATATAGGGCGTCCAGAAAATTTGTTGGAACATAAGGCCCATCCTATAAATTTCCAAGCACCCACCTTGCTACCAACACCACGACATTTTCCAAGATTTGTCTGATTAACGGAAATTCCCTGACTTCGAAGGGGAATTCCAGCATAAAATTCGTGTGTATCATAAAGCTATGCACATTTCTGCTGATGTCCTTCTGAATCCAAAAACTGAAGAATACCATCATTAGTGGATGCCCATAATGGCTTTCCCCCTCCCCCTGTCCACATGCCAGTAGAACCCATCACCCTGTTGAGGACGGCCTTTTTGAATGGCCCTAAAGATGGTAAAATAAAATTAAAGTGTTAGTCTATATAGTTCCATACAATTGACAATTGTTGCTTGGTCACTGACTTAGTTCTGCATAAGGCACAATCTATTATTACACCCATTATAAGAGGGTGCAAATACATTTATATAGATATTAAAGGAAGCTAAAATGTTATTCCATTCCGAAATAAAACATATATAGATACTGCTATTTGTATACAAGCAGCCTTAAAACGTGGTCATTAGAAGTATTGTGTATGTATGTACGTTCTCTCATTGTCTGATGGCAATATATCAAGATCAGGAGATTTTATATATAAAACCGCCTATACACAGCTATCTTTTCATTGCCTCACGTTCTGCACAACGGCTGGATTAAATAATTAGGAAATCTCAATTATCGACAAATCAATCTTATAAAAATTAATGAACTGCATGCAGTAACCATGCAGGATGGGCAAAAAGAAAGATATGGCACGACGTACGAATCAGATAACACGTATTTATCAAATTGGACATGATCTCACGTTTTATAAGGTTCACTACATGGCCTTAAACGCTAGATATATGTATATATTTCACATATTTGCAGTTTGCATGCGGAAACAAGTCATGTTTACCTTTATTTTCTTTATTATTATTTGATTGTTGAATACGTTGGAAAATTTTAAGATAAAGCAAGTCTAAAGTTGGTTAGCCCATAGATAAAAAAAAAACATTTTTCAAAGCATTATATGTCAAAAACAAGAAAGGAAAAACTTGCATTGCTGCGGGACATACACTTTTATATAATCAAAAGTAAACGATAACAGCCCCAATCATCAACGCTATAATGATCGTTACAATAAGTTCTAATTTGAAGTGCATTTTCACCATTTTTTTGGACTGGCGAAAAATAATTTATTGCATTTCTATAGAATGGTTATCAAATAAGAATCATAAGCAAATGTTTTATGAAGGACAAATAACGAGTTGTCTATACAGTAGAGCCTGTCTAAATGCATCCAGTGTAAATGAATGTAATCTCTCTAAAAGCATAAAATGTTCCGGTTCTGCATGACTTGGAACCATGCATGTACATGTATAAATTAACCTGTCTAAAAGCATATTTTTCACCGGTCCCATGCGCATTCATTTAAACAGGTATAGTACCGGCCAACGTACATGCCACGATCATGCATGTCTTCGGAGAAGATTCGTGCGTATATATATTATATATATTGTACTTTATAGGGCTTTCATTGAATAATGTGTATATGTACCTTTGCTTGCATGCTGGCTATACCTTATTTTGGATTGCATATAAATAGAAGAATATATAATATATACTGTATGTATACATACATTATTTGTATACTGTATATAAAGCGAAATAAATTATATATATATACATTATACATATATATATACAGTATAGAACCTGTCTAATGCAAACGCATGGGACTGGTGAGTCGTGACAAACATGCTTTTAGACAGGCTCATTTATATATGTACATGAGTCGCAAGTCGGGACCGGAACATTTTATGCTTTTAGAGAGGTTATTCATTTGCACAGGATGCATTTAGGCAGGTTCTACTGTACTGCATAAATATGGATATGCTGCATGTATCCGTAGTTCAGGCAGTTAGCCTACAGTGTATAATTTTTGAAATATACAAAAAAAATATATATATATAGATACGACCATTTATGTCCGTATGCATAGTTTAAATTAATTTAAGATCATACAAGTATAATCAGTATGTTTTTGACATATAAGGGGCATAATATGGGCTTATTTGATTGTTTCCACTTGATACGTGTCTTATAGGACAAAGCGGTCATGAAGTCCAACAAATCGCATACACTGTAAACAAAATAGGTGCTATATATAGAGCACCAAAAAGGGTGTTTTAATTTGTCGCTGACATGGCACCTTCAGGTGTTTGTGAGCACCCCTGGAGCTAGGTATTTCGCAACACCTTTTGTTAAACATCATATAAGGTGTTTATCAACACCTTCTCGGATGCCAAAAAAAGGTGCTTAATATTTCTTAAAAATAAATACAGGTGCCTAGTAAAGGTATTCTATATATACAAAATCTACATATATTAATCTATGTAACTTTGGTGTTTCATTGCACTAGATAGTACAATGATGATGTAAACATGAAAAACGTTTTCTGGATACACATGATAAAGATGGCTCATACTATTACAAATTAAGAAATTGTGAAGAAATAGTTACATGAATATAGTTTAAGAAATTGCTACCTTGGTAAGCTTGTATATCCATGGTTATCCGAGCTTGTACAATGCACTACATACATATCTGAAAAACAATTCTGCATTTGTTTGTATACAAATGGCTGAACTTTGTTTATACTCATAGGCCTACTGCCTTCCAAACAGTTAGAATGACAAACAGGTGCCACCAAGTGGCAATTTTTTCATTCAACCAAGCACCTTATAGGGTGCTTTATTTCGGAGTTATGGACAAAACTCCTTTTATTGCCGATTAAACACCTTTAGGGTGCTCGATATTGGAGATGTGGTCAAAACACCTTTCACTTGGCAGTTTAGCACCTTTATTAAACACAACACCTTAAATGGTGCTTATGAGGACCTTGGGGTATTTTGAAGCACCTAATTTTACCTAAATTTCTAAGAGTGTAGGTCGTAAGTCGACGCCTGCCTCGATAACCTTCCGTAACATTGAAAAATTCGGAGATAGCCATTAGCCATATATATATATATATATATATATATATATATATATGTATAATTATTTCAGTTATTTATCTTTCAGAATATTTTGAAACATCAAACCTATATTTGATAAAGCAAATCATGCATTTATATTCGAAAAAATCTGGTTTTTTTCCCTAAAATTGATACTATATCAGGCATAATTGGAAAAGAAAAAGCTACTGAAATAATTAACAATTATTAGCATACATAAACTACAATTTTTTAAAATTTATTTGACGTTAACCGGTTATGCATGTGAAAGGCGTATTTTCAGTTCTATACAATGTATCCACTTGCCCGCAATTAACGAACATTAATTTTATCTAAATTTGTTCACCTTGAAATTTAAAAATTAAAGCAATTAAAAAAATCTTCATATTTCAAAATTTTGGTAAAAACTGTATGCGCATTGAGCCACATGCTGTATTCATCTGCCGTTTGGACCTTAGAGTTTCCCATAGGATTACTTACAATTTTTGATGGGTTGTGGGTTTCGTCCACGCATTTAAGCCTCTCTGCATTAGTCCTATTATCGTTTTTGATAGAAAATGAGAGGGGATTGAGGCGAGGGAGTTGTTGGCATTGACTTTTGGAGGCCTTCTCGCTGATTTTTTTTTTTTTTTGAAAGGGGAAATAGTCGCGTGGCATGCAGGAATCCTGCCTGGCCACCATTCCCAAAGGCCTCATATACAAGTGCCCTTAGTTAGAGCGATCGTTGACAAGTGATATCCACTTGCCTTTGGTATAATACATTGAAATCTATTGGATTGAAGCATAATAGGCCGAAAAAAAATAGTGCAGTCGATGGCGTGTGGCTTACTAATGTGAAGTTCAGGGGACATTATATAGGGGGCTCTGGGTTACGTTAGCCCAAACGCCCTGTTATACGGCGTTATCTATTGACAACATATGATTTTTGACGCCCTTTCATCTCTGGCCCTTCGTTTCAATGCCACCTGGTCGCGTGGCGTTAACACCCTGCCTCCAACGGATGCGTGGCTTTTGCAGTGATGTCATTCTGATCCAACGCATATCGTTTGTATACATAATGTATTAAGGTCCCTTTATTGCTGTTGCTTTTCCCCCACTGAAAAATCCTCTCATTTACTACAATACAGGATAGCCCTTTCCGTGTATGCAATGTAGGTTCGTCCAAGTTTGTTTTTCATAATGACATGTAGATCCGAGGCATGTTGATTTCTGGCTGACGTCCCTATAACAATAAAGAATAGAATTCGGTTTTTAATCCCCTGGACCTATCATGAGGGCAATACTGCCGGAGTCTAGGACACTCCGACATCTTTAAGCGCATTTATTCCGAATTTTTACATTTGATATAGTAACGTAAATGCTCTTATATACAGCATCCTTTATGGAAAAAATTGGTTTTAAACTGATGACAAAGTTATACAAACTGGTATACTAAACTAATGATATGAGGTCAATAATGACAAATTAGACATGTAACCACTCTTCAACTATATACAAATGGTTGAAAAGTGGTTATATTTGTACCAAAAACAAATTTGTAATCAGTTTTTTTTTCCAATGAAGGACGAAAAAATATATAATTTATTAAAGTGGACCTATTTTGGACCATAAATAGTTATTTTAGCGGAAGTGCATTGATACATGACGTGCCATCAGAATTCCAATGCATGCATGCATTGACTATTATATAAATTATATAAAGTGATTCATTTCAAATAATTCCTTAGATATACGAATTTAAGTGATATTTTGCAACATACACATATGTATATTATTTGACGTGATGGAAATGCCTCACGGGCCGTTCAAAAAGGACATGCCTATATAATGAACGTATTTTTCAGTTTTTGGATTTTTTGTTTAATTGATTTTTAAAGGTCAGTGAAAGGGGAAATGGACACCAGAAGAAATGTCCCCAGTTCTAAATGTTCTTGAATTTTAAAACCTCGGAAAAGTAGGGAAGTATCCCTAAATTTGTTTTAAACACCAATTTTATACTGGAATTTCCATTTAAGAAAAGGAAATTTCCGTTAATTAGAAAAATCTGGAAATTGGTAGCAAGATGCATGGGTGTTTGGAAATTTATAGGATGGGCCTTTGTATACGTTTCAACAAATTTTCTGGACCCCCCCTATACTTTTCAATAAAATTAAATACTTGTGATTTGCCATAATATTAAAAAAATATTTTAAGTGCACTTGATTAAATATACATTTTCATAGATGTAATTGAATACATTTTTGTGCTCAACTCGATTTTAATTTAACAACTATTTACTTTTTTTTTGTGAAGCAGCTATAGTGCAAGGTCATCTCAAAATTGTATCCAAAATGTGTGTGTCTTTCAGTTTCATCTACAATTATAAACTTGCGGATTTCATGCTTGCTGTTCTATTTAAACTATATTATCCCAAAAACATTTAAACAATGTTGTAATGATTGAGTTTCGGCTGTTCTAATGAATATACTGCGTATTTCGCTTTAGTTTATATAACTAAAACACGAATTACGAAAGTGAAACAAATAATGTAAAACAAACCGATATCTGGCAGTATAAATCATTCCGACATGCAGTTAATAGTAAGTGGGATGCATGAAGCGTAGGCCTATTTAAACGCAGATGGTATTTTTTTAAGTTGAACCTTGGCGCAATGTTCTGAATCTTTAAAACACGATGGAAAAAAAGACAAAAAAAAACCTTTGATTAATTTGCCATCACAACACTTTTTGTGCGTGTCTCGTGGATCTAATTGCAATTCAGTTAAGGGTAAAACGTGTGATGCCCTAAAAACTGGTCTATATGGGGCCAGTGAAACATGCATGCGTGTAAGAAAAAACTATAAATGCATAAATCAATGAGGGTTATATTGTATGCTTGGGGGGTCATTTTTTTCACATTGACCATTATATGGGGCCTTTGCAGTCTTGTTTTCATGCGTATTTTCTCGTTTGCGCTTTAATTAAGATGTGTTATGGGGTCCTGAAATTTTGACTTGCGTGCAGATTGAGATGACAAATGTGACGCATCGTGTACAACATGAAACTAACACAGTCTTGGACCCCTCAACAAGTTTGGGAAGCATATATTGCTATTTTCATAAGCACCATTTTTGGAAAATATCAACCATGCATATATGTATACATATATTTCAAATTAATTACCAAATTCATTATATGGCGTGAATTCTTAATGGATATCGTTAATAATAAATATAAACAGTGTATGGACACCTATTGTATAGGACCCTATTGTATGCTAAATAAGTATGCACTTTGGACACGGATATAGACTGTTGATGTTTAGGCCCTTTATGGCCTTAATGCCATTAAATCCATAAAAAATTCTGAAATAATCAACCATAAAGCTGGTATAAGATATTTATATAAGCCATGGTAATTAAAGTTTTGTTAAATTAGATTGATGAACAAAAAATAATTTGCCATATCTGCTATGCTTTCAAATTCAGTTCATCATGTTTTTCAAAATGGCCATCATATCACTCTTTACTATATGCTATTTAAACTCTTAAAATATACATAATTATACCACAGGTGCATTACTTCAGGGACCACGTGCTTCCGCTATATGGCCACGTGGACGCCAACTATGCAAGAAAATTCTTTAAGGGGCCATTCAAAAAGGACGTCCCCACAATTTCTCCAAAAATCGTCCCTTCTCCCCCCCCCCCTTCATCCCCCTCCCTCCTGTCCACATGGTGTCCATTTCAGCCCATACCCCCCTTCCCTTCCCTCATGAACGTGTGTAATATTTTGAAAAGTAGGGTGTCCAGAAAATTTGTTGGAACATACGAAGTCCCGTCCTATAAATTTTCAAGCACTCACCTCGCTTCCAATTTCACGACATTTCCAGAATTTCTGATTAAGGGAAATTCCGGCATAAAATTCGTGTTTAACACAAAGTTAAGCACTATTCCCGACTTTCCCGAGGTTTTGAAAATTCAAGTACATTTGTGACTGGGGACACATTTCGTCTGGTGTCCATTTTCAATTTCACTGACATTGAAAACTTGAAAACTAAAGTAAACAGAAAATCCTAAAACTGAAAAATACCATCATTAGTGGACGTCCACCACCGGCCCCCCCTCTTGAGGACGTTCTTTTTGAATGGCCCCTAACTGCATATGGTATGATTTTTTTTACAGTATTTACAAATTGTACCGCTTGAGTCATGATGATATAGTAAACAAATACTTGTTATAAAAAATACCAGATGTAAACTACATTTGGATAAACATGCTTAATATTCAGTTTAATATTCGGGTTATCTGCTAAAACAACAATAACCCGAATATTAAACGGTTTGTGATAATTTTTCTCCATTCTATAAACTGCTGCATGGAATTAAAAAAAAAAAATTGGAAATTGTAGTAAAAGTAATAAGACAAAAATAATAATAATAATAAAAAAACACCATGTGGACGAAGTAAATCTTAAACAATTTTTTATTGTAGACAGAATTCAATGAATCACTAAGACACAAACAATTTATCATCGAATACATGTACATTGCTATACGTACGCAAGGTGAATGCATAACTATTGTATTCCACTATATACATGCAACTGCCGAGTAATAATCCATTTGCAAAAGATAAACTCATCTTTCTTATCTGAGATCAATTCAAGAATTGGCATAGCGTGTTTTAGAATTTTTTGGTCCTACAATAACAGTATAAAGTTTTGAGTGACAACTGCACCGGGCTCGCGTTTCCCGTCACAATTTTATAATCCAAATGATTAAGTTTAGGCTACAAAATCGTGCCGCCATTTTAAGTTTATACTCAGCCCATTGCACTAATAACACGTCTGGAATGGCTGAACTAAAATAATTCATCTATTTTTTTTTAAAACAGATTGCGTAACTGATACCTGTGTGCCTACGCTATAAACACCTGAGTTATGATTAAAAACGAACAAGATATGAAACCTGTTTTACGGTTGCCATTCGCAAAATTCATCTAACTTCTGCATGAGCTATTTCTGGATAGTTAGTTTTTTGTACACTTAATATATATGAGACAAGTTATTTTTTTCTCTTGAATGTTTATTATTATCCAAAACGGCAGATGATGCTGTATTTTTTTAATTACACATGTTTATTGTTCAGAAATCTGAAGCTGCTTGATGAGGTTTTTTTCTTCTTCACCAATTGCCCAACTATGAACGGGGAACCTGATGAATGTCATTAATTTTCAAATCTTAAGATATGAATTGACTTAATTTTCTTCTGCTCACATTTTTTATGGCATTTGCTCTATGCAACTGCATTTACGATCGCATCATATCTGTTATCACATGCTGTTATAGTTGTTGTTGTCGTTGCGGCATATTTTGCCACCTGGTTCACTATACATACTACATTGCTATACCGCGAATACCTTGTTCTTCACATAATTCTTTTTTGATTTTATTTTTTTCTGTTTGTATAGTAAACAATGATATTAGAATTCAAATGCTCCTTCTGATACACATAAACAAGAATTAAATCATGCATGATTTATTCATCCTTTTAACTTGTTTTTCAACACTACAAGCAAATGAAAAATTTGGTATTTATCTAGATTTTTTCGATTTCAATTTAAGAACACATTGTGAAAATATATCAAACTTTTGCCAACGATAGCAAAATCAATATTTGTATGTCAAATGATAAGGAATTTCTAACGAATATGTAAGCCATCGATGATACTTTGATTTTTTGTGTTAATTTACTGAAAAAATGAAAACTTGTTGATATTAAATAACAAATGCATCTATTATTATGGTAACGGGGCCATTTAAAAAGGACGTCCCCAAAATTCCTTCAAAAATTGACCGTAAACCTTCCACCCCCCATGCATATCCCTGTCTATACGGTGCCTATTTTAGCCCAACCCCCTCTTCTCCCCCCCCCACCTCCCTTCCCCTCAATGGGCCCTCATAAGCGTCCTTATTATTTTTTTTTTTTAAATTAGGGTGTCCAGAAAATATCTTGGAACATTCTATCGATTCTATAAATTTCCAAGCCTTCACCTCGCGCCATCAATTCCACGACATTTTTCCACATTTTTCCAGAAATTTCATTACATTGAAGGGATATACCAATATACAATTGGTGTTTTGCACAAATTTAGACATAATTCCCGACTTTTCCGAGATTTTCTAAATTCACGTACATTTGGGACTGGACACATATTTCTTCTGGTGTCCAATACAACTTTCGCTGACTTTTAAAACTTAGTTAAACAGAATATTCAAAAACTGAAAAATAACATCATTAGTGGACGTCCATAACGGCTTCCCCCCTCCCACTTGTCCACTTGGTGTCCACCAGCAGATTGCCCCCACCCCCTCTTGAGGACGTTCTTTTTGAATGGCCCCTAAGTGTGATTGTAAAAAAAATACCACTATACAGACAGCGGATTTAGAGAAGACTGACATTTGTAAATCATTCTTAAAGTTAAATATACTATTGGTCATTCTCAGAATCTCAGTGTCAGAAGTGTGGAGCATTTCAATTTTTTTTATTAATTTTTTTAACAACGACATTAGTGGTACTTGTTTAGATTTTTAGATCTGTGGCATCTATTGCTAACGTCACACAATAGAAAATGTCACTGCCAGTAATGTTACATGGCGTACGAGCCAAATAAAGACTGTACTCATTAGTATGCTATCATGCAGATGCGACAGATTTCGCAAATTTGCTGTGAAACATTAAAATTGACATCCACGTGTCCTCCATTGATCTCACTCCCGCCCACTTGTCTGTCACGCAGCGTGGGATTATGCCACAGCCTTTGTAGATTGATTTGTTAGATTGAGCTCCTGCATTCTGAAACCCGTGTCCTGATATATACGGGATTGCATGGACCAATTCTCGATTATTAATGCACATCAGTATGGCACATTGTGTTTCAAAGTGCCCCATTTTCAGTAGGTCATCAAGTAACACCAATATTCTGTATAGTGAACATTAAATACATGGCTGTCACAGTGCCCCTATCATATAGAACAGAGGTGTAAGATAACTAGTTTATTTAATTACATTCCGATTACATTTAAATCCGGTGTTTCCTAGCAGAAAAAAAATTGCCAGACAATTGTAGTTTTAAAACTGCCGTTATTCAGAAAAACTGCAGTTTCGTACTGCACCTCTGCACATTTGCAGCACTTCTGCTCATGTACTGCACTTCTGCTCATGTACTGCACTTCTGCACATGTACTGCACTTCTGTACATTCACTACACTTCTGCACATTCATCTACACTTCTGCACATTTATCTACACTTCTGCACATTCATCTACACTTCTGCAATTCTGCACATTTGCTGCACTTCTACACAATTGCTGCACTTCTGCACATTTTCTGCACTTCTGCACATGTACTGCACTTCTGCACAATTGCTGCACTTCTGCACATGTACTGCACTTCTGCACATTTACTGTACTTTTGCACATGTACTGTACTTCTGCACATGTACTGTACTTCTGCACATTTACTGCACGTCTGCATTTCTGCACATTCACTGTACTTCTGCACATTCACTGTACTTCTGCACATTTACTGCACTTCTGTACATTTACTGTACTTCTGCACATTTACTGTACTTCTGCTCATTTACTGCACGTCTGCATTTCTGCACATTCACTGTACTTCTGCACATTTACTGCACTTCTGCACATTTACTGCACTTCTGCTCATTTACTGCACTTCTGCTCATTTACTGCACTTCTGCACATTTACACATTAACTGCAGTTTTACAGACAGATAATGAAACAAAAAACAGAGACCGGAATGCCGTGTAAATTTGGGGGAGAGGTAACGATTTAATTATCTTCTATATATTAATTGTAAACACAGAAAATATTAAAAATAGTCTTCATGGTGCAGATTACTTTAAGCCAAACATGTTTTTTTTTTATTTCACTGAGAAAACTATAAAAAACTCTTTTTACCAAACCGTAAGGTGTGCTGTGCCAATTGTACGTAGCCCCTTGTTCAGTTATAAGCCGCGATAATTGTTGGTAAAGTATCATACTTCGTGAGCTGAAAAATATTGAAAAACACTGTTAATATATGCGAAATCAGATAGTTGGTATAATATGCATGAAGTTGCTCCTTAACCGGGAAGTTTAAAAATTGAAATGTTGAACTTGGCTATTTTTCAAGTTACAACTTCCACTATTCTGTATATTCATTCCCATTGTACTATGTGTAACTATATATGAAATGATATAAAATACTCGACAACTTAAGCTAGCTGATATACACAGTGCACCTACTGTATATATAGTGGTAAAAATGCAAACGATGTTTAAACTCCTTAACTTAAGGCGATCATAAAACGTTTTATTACCTTGTTATAAGCTTACGCTCGTTCAAATTCAGAAATGAACTACTCCCGATATAAATAATGCATAATGCAAAGATATTTTTCCTCATAACTTCGTAAGTTTTTTCATTCACTTTCCTCCCTCCCCCCCCCCCAAAAAAAAAAAAAAACTATGCATAGAAACGTATACAATTTTTCAAATATTGCAACTTGTATTCAAACATGGTTGGTTTAAATTCAAACCCCTTTGCACCCTTAAAATTGTTGAGGGACTATCTCTTAAAACTTAATGAAGACCACCCTATGATTTTATTTATGAGTATGAAAATAGTTTTCATCTCGTAGACGCCTTATAAAAGTCTCGATTATCCCTTGAAAATTCCATGGGAAACAGGGACCTCCTCCTGGGGACCACAATTTGAGAAATGCTCTTATGCATGGAAAACTTAAAGAAGTGTGTTGGAGAACATGCTGTTTGTGCTGGTCAAAAATCTATATGTGCGTTTTGATTAACTCTCATGAGTTACTCTCGATGGCTCCTCTCAGATGGTTGTCCACTTGAGAGGTCTAGTGTCCACAAGCGATAAAATTAGAACAAGAGAATTCTCGGAAAGCAGCACGTGCTACTCTCAGAGGTGTGTCCATTAGATTAGATGTTGGGACTCCTTTCAAACGGAGGGCCAGACTTTGGTCAATGCACGTTAGTGTGCCACTCTGCATCTATCCCCATCCTGTATGGAGGTGCAGTTTTTGGTAGTCCACTCGTAGCGTGGTATAGAGGAGGTCTGCATTACATTTAGCGCCCTCTGTGGTAGTTTTAGGGTGTTTCCTGGGGGGACAAGCCAAAAACGTGTCATTGAGTTACACGTGTTTTTTTTTCGCTCTCCAAAAGGGTTTTCAAACATTATGAAGAGGAATTGTTGTGTTCCAT
>JAQGBW010001081.1:0-29858 GCA_034698625.1 Julus scanicus | reverse complement strand
TGTATGGCCATATATGGTTATTTCATACATGGACATTTTAAGATATGGTCATACATGGAACCATGTATGGCCATATATGGTTATTATATATATGGACATTTCAAGATATGGTCATATATGGATCCATGTATGCCATATATAAGACATGTCTGGCCATATATAACTTTTCCACCCGGGCTTGTATCTCGAATGCGCTCCTGTGCGCAGGAGGATTGGGATTTAATTTCAAATATTATTTTAATTTTAATATTTGCAACACTGTGCGCAATATACACAATAAGTTAAAGTAAATTTGTGAATACAATTTATTATGGTTTATGGTTTGTGATTACTTTTAAAAATAAAAAAGTGAAAAATGTCTCATTCCTACCAACTCTCCCCTACACTTTTGTAGTACGTTGAGCAACAAGAATCTGTGATTTCATTGGACACATTTTCAGAAATAAGGATTAATTTTTGTAAATATGCTAATTACTAATCAATTATACACTTAAGTGCAAAATAATCGACTGACTTGCATGAATCGAGTAAAAATGTTTTTATCAGCAACCAAATGTCCGATTTAAAATCAAATGTCCGATTTAAAATCTGGAAAATGTTTTTTGTTGACAATTTATCCCTCCTTATAATTCGCCTCATTTTCATAAAATTCCTGATGCATCCTTGAAGCGAAAAATGTTGAACTTAAAGCAACCCAAATGGTCATTATTTATGCCATATGCATCGTTGTACCCCTGTGGCTGTGTTTCTGAATGCAATTTGATTATCAGAGCCTATAGTGAACACATATCCAGACATAGTGTTAATTAACGGTTTCTCGATAAATTCAGTAGAATACGTTTTCACACTAGGCGAATTATAAACATGAATAAATTGTCTACGAAACACATTTTTCCAATTTTAAATCGGACATTTGATTGCTGAGAAAAAACACGTTTTTACTTGATTCATGCAGGTGAGTCGATTTTTTTGCACTCAATTAAATGTTGAGAAGATTAATATGATTTTTTTATAAACTCTGGTTTAATCGTCTCTCTGTTAACCAACTAGAGCGGATTGTAGGCTACCCTATTTTAGAATTAAGCTGAATGATTAACTAGGGTAGGAAAATATACGTTCTTCAATTGAGTTTTAAATTAACTTAATACCGATCCTAAGCCTAGTAGATCTTTTTGTCCATCGATACTTTGCCAACACATTCACCTGGATTTGTTGGATATGCGAATAGGAATTCGTTGAAACACGACTACTATGTGTTTTTGCCCCCCAATCTTTCCTTATCTATGCTGGCCTTAGTCCATTTCCAGATACGCAATCCTGCCCCATCTACTTATGCATTCGAATACTTTCCCCGCACCCTTCTTTTTATATGCTACGTAATAAAGTAATGCACTTTAAGATAGTGGTTTTCTTCAGATCGCGCCAAGGAGCTGGGATTACTTTCGTAGCGGTAATGCCATGCTGTTTGTTTGCTGTTGCAGCTGTTCGGACTTGCCCATTGCACTTGCTTTTGATCACTTTCCTCTCTTTCTCTGCTCTTACTGTTCCTTAGCCTTGCTGAATCGATTCCTACAGAGGAGGACATATTGCTAGGTTGTGTTACCTGATGCTGCACCACCCACCACAGCTATATCTTTCGACAGAAATTTGTTGCTTTGAACACATTGGTGTACGCTACTCATTTGCTGGAAAAGGGCTTGATTGTTAGAATGAAGCCCCTTGCTCGTAAACACAGAAACAGGAAATTTGCGGCAATTGTGGTTGCCTTCTTGGATTATTGTCTCACAGGATAGCTATTGTCGTGGAAACCGCCTGGGATGACATAACGTACATTGAATAATAGTGCACAACAATACGGCGCTCTTTTGCTTTAAATATACCATTTTCGTCCTCTTATTACAGTAATTTCGTAAACTCGCATATGGTTGATAAAAGTCTGTGCGAATTGTCTTAAATTTAGATTCGGTGGCAGGATGCTTGTGGATGTTTTTATGAATGCTCATCATGCCTGCAAATTTCGTACTATTCAAATATGTTAGTAATGCAAATAACTCAAATAATATTACAAATCTAAATGGCTATTATACCTATACGGAATTGTTATTTAATATCAGACAGTGGCGGACTGGCCTGGATGTCAGCCAGTCCAATGGCAAGTAGGCTCTTGACTTAAATTAGTTGGCGCCCTTAAACTTTGAACCAGTGTTTTTCAACCTTTTTCAACTCACGGTATACACAATGGCAAAATGTACAAAAATGGCCATAATTGTCGCTGCACACCAAATGTTATTTTTATAGAGATTTTCTGTTTTTCAATGAAATATAAAAAATCACGTTTTCATAAAAATAATCTTTCCTGAAATGAATAATTTTTGTTTTTATTGCTTGCGAGTAGGAGGTATGTTTTACCCTCCCACAAACTTGTAGTACTTTAATAACAGCTTTTAAAATGCATTTATGTCGCAAAAAAAGTATCATTTTTACAATTATGTATTTTTTTCAAAATTTATCCATTTTTTATAAAGATTAAATGATAGCCTTATACAGTAATTGTGGGTGCCCCCTTGGTATCATGACAAACAATATCTTCAAAAAAATCCGCCATTTGTATATATGATAAAATGCATAATCATGAACAAAGTCATTGTACAGTTTTAAATTTTGATACATTCTATAAATAAAAATAAGTAAAAACAGTAAATAAGATTAGAAATGGAATTTAGTTATTCATTTATTTTAGGATAGAATTTGCAACAAATATTACATGTTCATGATCCTGTATATCAAATTCCCATTTTAAAGTTAAATGAAATTGCAATTTATTCTTGTTATGTTGTCGACATTGTTACTTTTCTAAATTTCTTATTATACATTGGAATAATACACGGTCAAGTTATGGTATCCATATGTTCGCAAATGTGCATTAGGCATGCAAATATGAAACCTCGTGTATATTTTCTTCATGTATGTTGAATTTCATTCTTTTGATTTTCACTTGCACCTGCTTTTCTTTCAAAGTCTGACATTCCACAATTCGCCACAAATAATTAATATTGAAAGCAGGCTTTGAATTTAACATGAATGACAACCTCCGTGCCTTCGAAGGTACATTTCCCTTTAGCGCTTCTGGAGAAGAAGAAAGCAAGACAATTTCGAATTTATGATTCTTGTGACTTTCGATATAAACCAGAATGCAAACAAACAAGAAGTATGCAGCAGCTGAGATATAAAACCTATTTGTTATACCAAAACAGCGCCAAGTTGAATAAGATAAGTCCAAATAGCTTAACATATTTTCAACGTAAATGGTGGAGGCAGTTGTTGAAATGCGAGGAACATAAAGTGCGTACTGTTCAAGCATACTTATTAGTATTTCACAATTTATTGCTTGCAGGCAATTTTGGCACACATTTCCAAAATGACATAAGACTGAGCGACAAACATTCGGTATATGTGACGACAAAATTGGCACACTCCATGGTCTAGGCGTTTTGCTATCACCATTTTTATGGCAAAGGTTATTACGCCAATGTTGTTTCTGTCCTGCCGTTTGTGAACTTTTCTAATAATCCGTGTTGACATATCAGCATAGGAGCTGCCAACCCCATCAGTGTAAACACGATAAAATCGGGCTTATATTATTAGCGTGGCCCTTATCAAAATCGGTGCAGCCTCGCCTCGCTTTTGGCCTATGACCTATGTGGGATTGCAGGCCATTGGCGATTAAGATTGTAAAATTATTCTGAATACTGCAAATACCTTTGGGCACTTTTGTTACCCAGTAATCCAAAACTAAATACATGAGAGGGTGAGGTACGTTTTAATCCATGAAAATGCTGGCTCGATGATGATATTTGATATCTCCAAAACACTGAAGGCTTAAAACTTTAGTACCTTATTGGATAACGCGTTATGGATATAAACGTTGTTGGAAATATTTGTTTGCATGGAGCATCATTGAATCAAAACTCATCAAGTTGATCAATATTTGAACGGAAAACCTGTAACGACTTTTGGCCACATTTTACGGAAGTTACATGTAACAGTTATATCTAAAATGAAAACATGTACATCACTCTGTCAAGTGGAAAATTAGAATTTTTGTGTGGAATTTTAAGGTAAATTCCCATTTATTGTCGTGATTGCAAATTGTGAGGAATTACATTGCCTCTCGATCCTAAGATGCTGGGTTCGCTCCCAGGTCGAGTTCGGTGGGAATTTTCATGGATGGGAGAAATTCCCAAAGTGGCGGCTCTTTCGGATGAGAGTTTAAACCGAGGTTCCGTGTTGATTGTTGCACGTTAAAGACACCTCGAGTGGGGTTGGAAGTCCCCCTCGTAGGCTAAATTCCCAGGTAGGTGTTGAAGGCTCATCCCCTGGCGTTGGTGTTTAGCCCTCGTGTTGCAGAAATATAGGCCAACGTTAAAAATCAACAAACAAACATGAGCTCGTCTTAAGGAGATGCTTATGTTTAGGGTTTTAATGTTTGGAGCAAAGTTTGGGAAATTTTGTGGAATACGAGATGTTCCAAAAGGACCCATGGAGGACCAAATATACTTAGCTCATATATCGCTCACTCATGGTTATGTGCCCCATGTTCATATACATAAATTTTCCACCCGGGTTGTATTGCATCAATGAAGTGATTTAAACATCCACATTTTAACGCGACATGCATTATGTACTTGTTTTGCTTGAACAAGCATTACTAAAAGGGCAACATGGATGTAATTTGGATGTGTTGCATTTTCCCCATTTCCGAAAGGGCATGACGCTAAAACTTCTCCATTTACGAAGCCCGGAAAGCATCATAGCGTGCTAGCTAGGACTCAGCGTAGAATTGAAAGAAAATGTGGTAGGTTTCTTTCTAAAGAACATGCAGACATCCCGCTAATGCTGTTCGAGATTTCGGCATGATATGGTACATTTAGCTTTCTTCACTCTGCCAATTTTTCGACGTTAAGCATTAATATGCACGAGCATATTGCGCATTTTGCATAAAATCTTTTTTTAATGTTTTCTGTTTGGATGAGCCGAAGGAATTCGTAGCGTTATACCAAGGCATTAATGACATTTTTAACAAGGCACTTATTCTTCACACCCCGTCAATGCCTATTCCAAACGCAGCCTTTGCTCGACTATTTTCCCTGTTTGACGATCTCTTGGAATGCTTCATTTCGACTCGTCCTTAAGCTAAAATTTTCTTAGTTTAACATTTAAAACTCGTTAATACATTTTTACGGCCACCACTGTGTGTATATGCGATGATTATCGCGAATGAAAAATGCACTAATTCACATTCCTAACACTCGGCCTAGTGCAAGTGGAAAATAAAAGTTGAATGCTTGCCTGCAGCTTTTGTTCTTACAAACCGATCGATTTCAGTTTCACTTCACTTTCATAACCTCTGATGAGCCGCCTTGCTTTATGGACGCAACAAATGCATGTTTTTATACACTGAAGTTTATAGTGTACTTCAACTATATTGTATACCAACTCATTAATGAAAACAGACAGCCAAGCAAAAAAAACACCAATTAATAACATCTTTTTTTTTTTGTTTTGATGGATTTTCTGAAAGCCTGATTATAATCTGTACAAATTTTCATACTCGTAATTTTGAAATGAATCAGGGTTTCGTAGGTGTATTTGTAATTACTTTGTTTTTTATTTTCTATTTAAAATGGAAATGTCTTTCTTATCAAGTATTTTGTAGTAGGTTCTTTAACTTGAGAAATGTTATGACTATACACGTCATTAAGTCAGTAAGGAGTATCTCAATTCTTCAGTAGAATTTTATTTTCAATGTACAAATTTTAATAGGAGTATCTGTAATTACTTTTTTCATTTTATGTTTAAAATGATAATGTCTTTCTTAGCAGGTATTTTGTAGTAGGTTCTCTAACTTGAGAAATATTATGACTTTCCACATCATTAAGTCAGTAAGGAGTATCACAATTCTTCTGTAAAATTTATTTGGATTGTGCTAATTTACATACTCGAATTCTGAAGTGAATCTGGATTTAATAGGAGTAGCTGTAATTACTTTGTTTTTTATTTGCTGTTTAAAATAAAAATGTTTTTCTTAATAGGTATTTTGTAGTAAGTTCTTTAACTTGAAAAATGTTATGACTATCCTCGTCATTAATGGCTATCTCAATTCTTCTGTATATGTAATTTATTTAGATTGGTTGCACCAATCCAGGGAGGTTGTGCAAAGGGAAGAACAGAATGTTTATTCACCCTGTACAGGCCATAACAATATTAAGATTTGATACACTATTATATTCGGATATTTTTAATAAAGTCAATTTATTCAATTTCTTAATGTTCACCAATCATTTTTGAACGCATTTTTCGGCATTTCATATTTTCCTTTTAAAACTTTGCTTTCTTTGTATAATAACATATGCTGTACGTTGGAGTGATGTCAAGCTCTTCGAATTACTGCAGACATGAAGTGCAATGGTGGAATCTCTGGAATTTCATGAATTTAATTGCTGTTTTCAAGTAAACTATATATAAACTCCCATTTATGTCGATGCCAATTTTGTTTTACCCGATGCCTACTTTAATACCGGTAGAATCGGGTTGCACGGTTAACATTACAACAATAGTGATATTGAGGTAAAAAAAAGGCTGTAATTTTCCTTAAACGAAAGTAACTGGATACCACGTGGATGATATCGAGTAGCAGATGAAATTGACGAATTAGGAAAGTCAATATACTACAACCTGTAATTCATATTCTGTTTTTTGTATGGGTTTCCACCTAATATCTACCCGCAATTTGGATATGATATACTCTTTAAAGGTATGTGACGCCTATTTTTTTTATTGGAAAATGTGTACCATTGTACTTATTTACCCATGTGTATGAAGAAAATGCACCTCATCATGCGCCTTAATTTTTATTAAGCAAAGGAAGATGCAGATTTTATTATGAATTCATGCATGTTTGTCGTGGCAAATAGATTACATTTAATGTACGGCGAGCTAAACTTTTGTTATCAACGAAAGTAGCTCTCTTTGTCAATTTTTTTCCCCTTTATGCACAAATGAATAATTTTCAACTCCATAAAAATATTTTTAATATCTAAAGATTTTTTGGGTTTTCCATGCGTTGGATAAACGCTACTAATTTAATTTCACGGATTGAGATGGATAATTATTCGCATGGATGCACATGATTAAGCTACGATAATGATCAATTTAATGCTTTTTATAAAGATAATACTTGCTATATTTTCTATGGCTATAATAAAAGAACTTATTCATTCCATCACTTTAGGTAAAGAAACTAATTTAAGCAGAGTGCAAATTATTGCATTTTTATTTATTTTTTTTTAAATTTTATTTTATATATGGGCATTAAACGCAATTTATGACCAGACTTGTTTTAGTCATATATGGAGAATATATCATGCATGGACATACTACAGCAGAACCTGTCTAAACGCATCTGAAAATGCACCTCTCTAAATGGATAAAATGTTTCGGTTCCGAATTGGGACCGGTGAAAAATATGCTTTTAGACAGGTTATGGTTTTGGATTTATATGCACGGGTTCCATTGGGTACCAGAATATCTTATGCATTTAGAGAGGTTATTCATTTACTCAGGATGCAAACAGACAGGTTCTACTGTATGAGGAAATAAGATGGTTGAATTTATTTTACCTGGCCAGTTTTGTACCATAATTAATGAATATTTTTTAAAATTCCGAAAACAAACACCAAAAAACTGTTATTAACGCTCTGATAATTTTAATAATTTTATTTTAATGCCAATATTTCTAAGTTAATCTCCTATTTTTCATATAATATTAAAAATGCCAGTTCTGTTGCCCGAATGACCATACACAAACTACAAACGACAAAAAAGTATCTTTTATGTTATATTTTGATGATACATCATTTATTTCGTTACTTTAATTTGTAATATATTTAATGCGCTCCTCCTAATTTTAATACCGCAAGGTCTATCCTGAAACCACAACTGCCGTATTTGCATACACAGTATACGACAGTTTTAGTTTTTGTAGCTAAAAATATGTTGAAGTTGCCTCATCATGAAATAATTTGTGGCGGAGTTTGTTGTCGGGGAAAGGAATGACGTTACGTGGCTAGGATTATGATATGGCCTAATGGAAACCTTTTTGATACTTCCATAATCTGAATTAAAAATCTGAGCTCGTAGGGGGAAAAAACTTAAGATCTTGATATTATGTATCCAGATGTGTTATCAATTTCAATTAAATTGCACTTAGGAAAGTAATGAGTCAAGCACTACTCAGCAGTAAGGTAATTTCACTATCATTTAATTAGGAATAAAACCTATATGCAAGCATCTTATAAGCACACATGGTACATTATATTATATTGTTCTCAGATGGTGAACGTTGCATGTGCACTTGATAGCTTTATATCTCAGATTTTCCTAATTGCCAAAGATATGCAATTATTTAGCAGCATTAATGTCATAAATTAAAATCGAACATTTGACTACTTCAAGAATCGACCTTTGAAAAGTGAACTTACTGCAGTATTTAGCGTTGCACAGATTAACATTATGAATATCTTCACAGACTAGCGGCAGCCATTGTGTGTTTGCCTTTATTTGGTCATTAAGGAGATAACGAGATAAATAAGTGTATAGGGAATAAACTTTACGAGCACTCGTGAGCCTTATTAAACCTCCACTGGATTTTATATCAAGCTAACGTCCTGCTATACTCTCAATAAATGAGCTTTTATTCGGAGATTAAATTTGACGAAGCGCAGCATCATGACCATATGCATGACAAATACAATGTGCATTGATCACAGAAACATATCTGCTCATGAATATCAGTGCCAGATTAGCTGTTTTCGCTATAACGATGAGATGTTAGCTACCGTGTATAAAACATGCAGTTTAGAAAATAGAAATTCCACTTGCGGTACTGTATATAGGTGACACCTCTGGCTAATTTCCTTTTACTTCTTTCATGGCATTTGCAGACAATTACAGTATGCAGTATTATTTTGCTCAATTTCACACAACATATATATATACATGTATGCATTGTATAAATAAGACTCGTACCGCGCAACCCGCATTTCATTAATAATTTGTTTGTTTGCGGCTATAATGGGCACCATTTAGGCAACATAGATAAAATATTTGCTTGTTCAGTATACTAGCCAGATGTTGCCTGCGAGCGTAGTGATATGGATATTTGTTTAGTTTCTATTCAGTCGATACCCTCGCAGCCTAGCAGCTAATATTTGATATTTGATTCTTATCATCCCTTAACAATTTAACTTTGCCTGCTGAATAATACTCCCAACTGTTTTCGTTGGTAATGCGAGACCTATTGCACGTGGAAATCCATCACTTATTAATAACTCGACTTAATCGATTTTATACTTGAGATGTTATATACTTTCCACATGTGAAATAAATAATAGCAAGCAACCTAAATCCAAGGGGACATGAAATATTCTCAAGCACTACAAGTTTAAAAGGGAATTCTAAAGGTATCTCCTCTTGAATTGTTTGGAAGCAAATAGCTCTTGGTTCTTGGCATATAACACATGTATCACAATAAATTTCTGTAAGGTTGATTTGGATGCAGAATCCATGCCTTAAATGACTTTTTAGTAGTTGTATTTGATTGAAGTTTACTTGAGGTATATTATTGGGTATGCTCAAGAAATCTTACCATACATTATTGTGCATTTCTGTAAACTTGTGATGATTACAGCATTTCTAATAATGTTGAGGACTGCGATTAGAATGTAAAGATTTTTTGAGATCAGTGGTAGGCTGGCCTGGGTGTCATCTTGCAGATAAACATTTGCCAATATGTTAAAAATATCAATGACATTTTACTAGTGTAATAATGATTTTTAATTATTATTTGGATAAAGAATTGCAAACTTTACTTATAGAAATTGACAAGGGTTGAAATCGTAAAATTGCTTAAAGGTTTCTTTAAAACATTTTCGTTGATACCTATTCCAACAATATTGACTGCCCCCATTATTTCGGCAAACCATACATACACATGTGCTCGTAGTGATTGCCCCTTTTAAGGGTTAGCAGATTTCGAGGCATAATGTATAACACCCTTTTTATCCTATTGTTTTCCGGAAATTTCATTCCAGCTATCATATTTGCAATTATGGATACATACAGTACCCATACCTCGTTTTACGGCCTAGATACGTTCCGGAGAAGTAGGCCGTATAGCGAAAAGCCGTATAACGAATCAATTATTACCATAGGAACCCGTGCAATTCAATTAGATCCGTTCCAATTTTTTACAAAATGTATTTTTTTAGTTCATAAAGCATTTTATTCTTTTTATTTTCTATGAAAGTGCTTACATGAAAATAAAAGTACAAAACAATGTACTAATAATAAACGTTAATTTTTTTAAAAAAAAGTGGCGGCTCGTCCATAGGCACTGTGGAACTGCAGCACCCCCAATCACTTGATATCATCGATAACATTTAATACAAGGAGTCTTTTTTTCTTTGATTCTTTCTAATTTCATTTATGTTTAATTTATTTAATTAACTCTTTAGTCATCCCCTATTTAATGAACAAAGATTTAAAAAAAGTTGTATGCAACGTTAAGTCTCAAACTTCCAGCGGTGAGGTGTTGGACTGTTGTGCGCATGCGCACATGACATCCCATGTATTTTTGGCCATATAACGAAACATTGTGGGCCGTATATCGAAAATGTGCCATAATTAAAAAAAAAGCCGTTATAGCGAAAGGCCGTATAAAGAGCGGCCGTATATCGAGGTATGGGTGTATTTATAAATAGGTATGTACTTCAGATAAATATAGTATGTCAATCAAACAATTATTGAAGGTACGACAGATCGATTTTAAGAATTAAGAATATATTGTCACAGAACTGTAACATTGAAAATGTTGTAAACTTTAACATGATGTACACTATTCAAAGATTCGTGTTCCTTGTTATATAAATTAAATCAGAGCCATACAGAAGTTGTGGTTGGGTTCCCTTTGTATCCTTGCAATCATTGCCAAGATCAATTAGATGAATTTTGGAGTATTAGGTGTGTGTTGGTGCATAACCATGGAGAAATGCATTATCTTGTGGTCTAGACAGGGTAGAGAAACCTGGCGGCTCTCTGCAACATTCCAAAAAAAAAAAATATCTTAAAGCCTTGACATTTTCAGTGAGAGTACTGTTAACGTGATGTATTTAATTAGCAATTAGAAAAAGTCACAATGTTCTTGTGGCTTACAGATTGTCTGCAGAAGTATTCTTGTGGAACTTTTTCATCAGTAACAACAATTATGTTGTTTCGCTAGCTTAAAACCCATTTGCTTCTACTGCAGCAACACATTGGCCAATTCTCTATAAAAAAAATTAGTAGAACAAGGTATTCGCCAGATTTACTGCGATACATTATGTATCTGTCTTCCCTTTTATAGTACAGTGTTATTTCGATTTCCAACAATGGTGATAAAACAGCTACGCAGACATAGCTTTCTAAATGCGTTTTCGCGCGTATATACACGAAGATAATCATGTGCATAACGAGAACGAAAACAATCTGTACATGCGATTATATATCAAATTAATGCATTTAATGTCTGGCGTTATTAGAGAAATTGAAGTGTTATTTATTATAGGGGCTTGTCATATTTAGTGTAGTTTAATTACCAATTTATGGGTGGAGAAGCGATAATGTATGGTTTGTAATCAAAAATATCGCAACGATCATTTTATCAGTTGAAATCATGAATATATAGATTATAATTAGCAGGATTGCAATATATCTCCTTTATGGCTTGCACACACGCACACGGCTTCTTGCAAAAGCTATGAATAACGACGTTTCGAAATGCTTCTCTGAATTTAACCGTCGAATATCAGGGGATTCCATTAAAATAAGGTGGAATTCTTTCCGATCGTGAATATATTGTTTTGAAATTATGGGATATTTGCTACATAATCTTGTGCTCAAATCATAATAAAATTCTACGCTTATTTTATATCTCAAGGTAAAGTCCTGAGATATTTAATAGTTCAGTTTTGTGATTTTCTAGTTTGACGTGTTTTATAGATTTTCGCAAATCTTTTTTTAAAAATGGACCGTTCCCAACCCTACTAAAATATAACTTATATTTGTACATGTATATTTTTTGCGGAAACATTTTTTGTACAATTTAAGTTTTACATAGAATATTTCATATAAGATACTAGAATTTAAGGATATTGTCTGTATACATTCAGGGAGTTGGCCAAATACAGTGCAATAATTTTTTTGAGAGACAAGTTTAAAATTAGTGATAAACGTTACTTGTGTAAATCAGACAGAAAAGAATGTCAGTACATTTATGAATTTTTTAATTATTGTCAATTTACAGAATTTTAAATTAGGGCATAAATGTTTTAAAGTTAATTTCTTGTAGACTGTACAAAAGCTAAACAGTCCATCTTGGAATGTTCCAAAAAGATTTATCTGATGTTAAAGGCAAATTATGGGCCAAATAATAAGAAAAAGTGGCTCTGTAGCAAATGTTCATATTAGTTTATTCAGCCTTTATACAAAAGAACCTGTCTAAATGCATCCTGTGTAAATGAATAACCTCTCTAAATACATAAAATGTTTTCGGTCCCGACTTGGGACCCGTGTATATAAATAAACCTGTTTAAAAGCATATTACCTGTCGTCAAGCAAATTTTTACCGATTCCCAGTGTATGCGTTTAGACAGGTTCTATACTGTATATGTGGATAATATATTTGAAAGAATAATGCTCCTAATGACATCTTGCATCATTAGCATGCATGTAGGTCATGATCAATATCACATACAGGTATCCATTGATAACCTACTGTAGTTTTTAATTGTGTAAACTCCTAACCATGTGAATAATGCTCAATTAAGGTGTCTATTACAGGTCATTAATAATTTATAGCGGTTGATTCCGCAATAACGCAAAATCTGTGTCTAAATAAAGTAATGGAATTATGAGCTCATCTCACAGAATAAAAATGAAAGGCCTTTTTAAACGAAATCCTGAAATCCACTTAGTTTCTCAATTGCAAATTGAACAATGGGTATCATTAGCGACTGCTGACGTTTCTATGGAAAGACATACAAGTAGCTAAATCGTTTTCCCAATTGAATTAAAATAAAATCCGTTTGATTAACGCATTGAAATGCTATTTCCAGTTTGATTCGGTGGAAATGATGTTTTGACACCACTGCCAAAGACCAAAGCAGAAATGAAGGAATTGAGCAAATATGTTATACAATGAACATCCATGTAAATGAACAATAAAGCTGGTAAACTGGGATTTTGACGCTACGTACTTATTTTGTACATTCTCGCGTTGCTTCTAAACTAATTTAATGATGAATGTACTGATCATCAACTTATTTTCTATAACATTTGATTATACGAGCAAGACAAGTCGCATACTTACTACCCATAGTATCTCATGCAGGCTTTGCCATTAGCTGCATCACTTGACTTTAACGTATTATTTGTACATTTAGCATCCTACCTATAAAGATTTTGTACAAAATCCTATAATGATGCCTACAATAGCGTAGCTCTATACAGTCAAGGGTCTATAGGTCTGTCACTGCATGACCCATGGTGAAAAACTTATTGTAATAATTGTGAATAAAAAACATTATACATGGTCATCTTAGAGCAGAATATTTTATGCAATACAGGATTATTTCTTTAAGAAAATCTCTTCTGGATATCAACTTATGGTGTGCCATGACATATGTTGTGCCCTATTCCTCGAAGTGTCTATAGGTGTGCCACTGACCCTTGATTAAGGGTGAAAAACTTATTTTTTTATATGCTATAATTGTAAAAATAAAAGAATCTCATAAATGATTATTTTAACCAAAAAATGATTTTTCATTATTTAAGAAAATCTCTCTTGTTAAGGGGGATCACAACCATATCACTATCAATGGGTGAAATTTTGAAACACACTTTCAGCCAAACAAAAAGAGATTAAATAAAAATAAAAATTGTTTAAAATAGCTTGATAAATCCGCAATTGCATCATTTTTTTCGTTTTGGACTTTGAAATGGTAGATTTTTTTAAAATTAATAAACAATTTTGAAAAATGTCCGTTAATTTCACCTATTGAAAGTGATAGGGTTGTGATCCCCCTTAAATAAATATAAGCGCACATGCAGTTTAGGACATAGCCCACCTGGCAATTGGTATTAGTATTTTGATTTGCTTGGTAATTTATAATAGATATAAATAGTGAAAGGCCTGGAATATCAACATGGTCATGGACATCTAATAAAACTTGCAAAAAGCTGCTTTGGAAATATTACCACACCATATTTCACTACCTTGAAGCAAATGGATTTTTTAATATTTATAAATAAAACAAATGACAAATGACAGACACAATCATGGTAGACTACCGTTAATCAACGTATGGTGTGCCTTGATATCTTTTGTACTTATTCAGTGTGCCGCAAGAGTGAGTTTTAACGACATCGTGTGTGCCAAAATTTGGAAAATGTTGAAATACACAGCTGCAGAAAGTCAATTTTGCTCCTAAAGATATCATCTTAAATAGTAACTGCTTAGAAACTTTATATCCCTTGCTGAAATAGACGTTTAATTTATTTATGGCAATTGTAAGATTAAAAAAAAGTAATGTCATGCTTTCTTGCCACGAAGAGCTTAATGCGAAAATCTTTGTGCGAGTCTTGCGGCCCGCCCACAACCATCGCTTGAGTCGGCCATAGTTACATTTTTCGTTTCCTTTTTGTAGAAGAGTTTCTCCGATGCATTGCATAAAACGTCGATCAATACATAAATGCAATTTCAAACAATATATCGCAGTCCGAAAAAAGCAGCATTCATCTAAATGCAGGCCCTGCATCGACTTTGCAAGCGCCACAATGGCTTGCTTGGTTTGGCCGAACATTTCAGTAAACATTTTATGATGCTATTTGTTTCAAAAAGATTCGGAATGAAAATCCCTTACAAATGTTTTATTTTCTTTACTTGACGCCCCCCCCGACCGAATTTCAAGAAGTGCGTGGCTACATCATGGCATGTTTCATGTCTGATGTGCTTCTGCGAGCGAAAGTGAAAGGATACATAAAAAAGGAAGGAAGAGAGGTTATGAGAGGAGCTGAGAAAATCACCAGCGTGATGAGCCTAACGCATTTCATTTAGAGAAAAAAAATATACAGCACTGTATATATACGCCATTGTTGTTTGAAGCAGACCATATCGCACGGATGAAAAGCGAAGCGTAAATGAATATTATTTTATTCTGTTGGAGAAACGGCATCATGCAACTACTCACTTTATGATGAAGTAATAAAGCGGAGAAAACTTGAAGTAAACGCGTTTTCCGCCAAATGATAGCAAATGTGTGCGTTACAGAATGATCCTCAAGATCAACCATCAAAGAAAGTAGAAAACTTGCTCGACTGATTACCGTCAAGGAGACATTTGTTTAGTAAAGAGAATACGCAAGAAAAGTTTACAGCGTCATTTGGAAATAAAACTCAAACAAGATTCCTAATTTCACTTATTCCAATTTGGCACCTCTTTGGTGATGTGTGGTCCTTTGCATGGGCTAACCCTTTCATATACAGTCAAAGTGAAAAATCTCTTGCTGTCTCATAGAGAAAAACATTCAGACTAATCCCGGGTGAAAAAAACAATAGAGATTTCTATTGTTTTCTATTGTTATTTGGAACGTTGTTTTTTGTTGGTATCAATAGAAAATTTCTGTTGGTTTTATTGGTTTCAATTGTTTTCTATGGTTTTCTATTGTTTCTTATTGTTCAGTTAATTCAGCTAAACCATAGAAGTCAATAGAAGCCAATAGAAGTCAATAAATGAACCATAGAAAACTATGGAGACATTTGTTTAGTAAAGAGAATACGCAAGAAAGTTTAAAGCGTCATTTGGAAATAAAACTCAAACAAGATTCCTAATTTGACTTATTCCAATTTGGCACCTCCTTGGTGACGTGTGGACCTTTGCATGGGCTAACCCTTTCACATGCAGTCAAAGTAAAAAATCTCTTGCTGTCTCATAGAGAAAAACAATGAGACTAATCCCGGGTGAAAAAAACAATAGAGATTTCTATTGTTTTCTATTGTTATTTGGAACGTTGTTTTCTATTGGTTTTATTGGTTTAAATTGTTTTCTATGGTTTTCTATTGTTTTCTATTGTTCAGTCAATACTGCTAAGACATAGAAGTCAATAGAAGCCAATAGAAGTCAACACATGAACCATAGAAAACAATTAAAATCAATAAAGTGTCCAAATAACAATAGAAACTAATAGAAATCTCTATTGTTTTTTTTTTCACCAGGGATGGGATTAATAAGACTAGTGAGACAAGAAATGATAAAATGAGGCTTTAATAATAACACATTTGAGACTTTTATGGAATCAAAAAGTTATGCAGTGGACAATGGTTTCCATTGCTTTGAGATCGCACAAGGAGCCATTCAAGAAGGCCGTCTTCAAGAGGGGATTAGGGATGACTGTGGGAGAAGGGATTGTCTGGTGAAATATTTACACCATGTGGATAGAAGTGGGGGAAAGAGAGAAAGGAAAACCATAATAAACGTCCGCTAATGATGATTTTTTTCAGTTTAATTGAGTTTTAAAGATCAGTGAAAGGGGAAATGGACACCAGAAGAAATGTGTCAACAGTCCCAAATGTACTTAAATTTCTAAAACCTTGGGTAAAGTCTGGAATTGTCCCTAACTTTGTGCTAAACACAAATTGTATGCTGGAATTTTCCTTAAAGGTACGGAAATTTCTGTTAAGCTGTAAAATCTGGAACAACGTCGAGGAATTGGTAGCGATGAGGGTGCTTGAAAAGGTATAGGATGGGTTTTTCCCCGCTCCAACAAATTTTCAAGACACCTTACATAAAAAAGTATAGACGTATATGAGTGGGGAGATGGGGAACTAAAATGGACATTATGTGGACAGGGGGTAGGGGTGGGGTCAAGTTTTGAAGGAATTTCGGTAACCTCCATCCTTTCTGAATGGCTCCCTAACCTGTCTTTGCTAATATTAAAATGTTGCTATGCTACATTCTTATGAAAATCTACAATGTCCTTTAATTTTCTATTGGATATTTAAGGGAGATGTTAAATTCTGTGAACAAATAAAGTGTATGTGTGTGTGAGTGCGAATAGTTCACTTTTGTTAAATAGGGCTTCGTATAAAAACCCATGGTCAACATTTGGATAGACTCCTTAAATAGGAACTTCTGTATGTGGAATCTAAAGTTATGTGCCTGAGATACTGAATCTTTTCTCTACATAAGAACCACATTGAGTTAATGTACTATGCAATCGTATTATAAAAAGCATTAAAATTTATTTTTTGTGTAAATTTCAAACTAAATATTTTTTATTCCTGCTAGTACTGCACGATCTTCGCAATTGAAACGCGGTTGAACGCTTGTGTGCATTCAAACACATCATTTGGTCTGGAAGAAATTAGATAAAGAAATAAATTGCCCACATTAGAGTGACAATAAGCCATCGAGCCATGCCAGTTGGTTAATATTAAATGTTTACAACGTCTTTATTCATGTACGTTTGCCTATATGGAGGCAGTGGCGTTTCTCCTTGCTTTCCGGAAGATGAACAGATTGTCTTGACTAGTATAAATATCATCGTCAAACTAAAGATAAAACTCGCCTCTTTTTCATGGATGGTGCACTTGTTCAGAAAGATAAAATAATTGCAGGACGGCCTTGGTAGGCATAAATTGTGAACCTCATGAGGAGAATTAGGCTAGACCCTGCCATTCTCTACGAGCTGGCAACCTATCGACTCATGGGTAGGACAAAGTACAGCAATTTTACCATTTTGAAGCTCATTCTATATATCTGCAACCAGAACGCTTACAATAAAATTACCAGGCGTTCTGATAGCACAACCATGCCTCATTACCAGCCGTTATGGGCTCCTTTCGTACATAAAGATATACGAAAGCTGGTTTCATTTCGGTCACTTCATTTCCCCCCGTTTTGTATCCTTGTTCCTCTGTAGTTTTAACGAGTTTATTTCTATATTTTTGGCTGCTCAAATGTAAATGAAAGATAAAGATGGAATGGAGCAACACCCTTGGGGGATATCAATTGGTCTAGGAAAATCGCTACTAGACTATATAACAGTGTTGTTGATCTAAGCCGCGGTTTTGGCCTTACCTACCATCCCCCAAAGTGCATTACTGGTTTTAATCGCAGATTTGGCTACACAGTTGCCTTGTGAGCTGAGGGAAAAATTTTAGAAATTCAAATGTGAATCCAAAATATTCTAAATAAATGGTTTCTGGTATTGATCGATTCCATAGCGTATATGAAGTAAAACAGATAACAAGAGTAATCGTGTAATATTGGAGAGTTGGTTATTGTCATTGCACTGATTTGGATCAAAATTGAATATGACATTAAAAGGAATTAGTATCTCATGAGCATTACTTGAAGTTTAAATAATGGACAATGTAGAATCTTATTTGACCAGTTTGTTATTGCATTTATCTACAGGGATTTGAATGTAATTTCGTATAATTTTATTCTCGCAAATGTAAGTTTTATAGATAATATTTACTTTACCAGTTACAAAATCATATTAACAATATTAATTTAAATATGGTTGTGTTTTCAAATAATTGACAAAGTAGGATCTTGTATTTGACCAGTTTGATATTGAATCTCCTTTTTTATTCCTGCAAATGCAAGTATTTGATAATATTTGCTTCAGTTTAGTTTAATGATCATACTCACAAGTGACAAAATGACATTAACAGCAAGATTCTACTTTCAAAATGCACTAATGAATTGGTAAATTACTTTGAGAAAAACATCTCCTGTTACATTGGTTTCTCAATCAAAGCTTGAAAAACATCAGATTGTAATTAATGTCATTCAACTTGGCATCCAGTTTCAAGTTAGGACCTTTGGCATTTAAGTATCTTTCTTCATGGTTTACATTCGCCTGGTATAATGTTTGTTTACAAAAATACGTTCAATTCAAATACGTTTTGACCATTTTGACATAGAATTCAAAGGTTAAATAAACGTATGCTTAAGTTTGTTTATACAGCTCTGTTTTTTTTCTCCATTTCTTTCGGTTGACAAAGTATGTTTTTTTTTGTGGAAATTTTCTAAGATAGATGTCGTTTTTTTCTACTGAGCTCGCTTACAGATTTCGCTGCGAATAGATGTCGGTGTCTATATTGAGATGTTTGTGTTGTCATTGACATCTCTTGCATGGACAGCCCAATTTCAATATCTTTTTTGTCGAAGCGTGAAAAGCAATGACGATACACGAAGGGCTTGGTGTAGGGAACAGTTGCATTAATTCGGAATATGCTTAAACGAGATTTCGTTTGACCGAGCACGCTCTCAGGATGGCTTTTTCCAGCTCGAGTGGAGAGATGACCTATGAATGAATAGCATCCGGCAAAATCACTATATCAATGCCGAGTTCGAGGATCGATTCGAGCTTGCGACCCAGCAATAACTCGAACATAGCCAACACGTTTTGTGAAAAGACTCCAGCAGCCATTTCAGATCTAATGTGAATTGCACATGAGGTAGAAAGACACAATAGGAAATATAGATTGGCAAAGGCAGCACGTGCACCCTGCCACCTCGCATTTCTGGAAACCCAGCTTGTCTTTCTCTTCTAGTTATACCCAGTGGCATGTGAAAACCAGACTCTTTTCTAGGAGTATTTTTTTTTACCTACATTCATGTCTAGACCTTCGGCCTCAGACATATTTCAACATTGGACGTTGTTTGTGTTACCCAACCTAATCAAACAGCAGATGTGTGGAATGCTACTGAAAATTCCTTTAATTAATAGTTATGTATAAAACATATATATTAGTATAGGCTTATACATACACTTAAGTACAAAAAAATCGACTCACCTGTATGAATCAAGTAAAAATGTTTTTTCTCAGCAACCAAATGTCCGATTTAAAATCGGAAAAATGCGTTTTGTTGACAATTTATTCCTCTTTATAACTCGCCTAATTTGCATAAAATTTCTGATGTATCTTTGAGGCGAAAAATTTTGAACTTAAAGCAACTCAAATTTTCATTATTTATGCCATATGCATCGTTGTACTCCTGTGGCTGTAAGTGTTTCTGAATGCAATTTGATTATCAGAGCTTAATAAACACATAGTGTTAATTAATGGTTTATCGATAAAATGACCACGCCACCAAAAGTAGCCGCACGAGTTGCAGGCTGTTCTCCAGGTAAATTCAGCAGAAATATTTTTCACAATAGACGAATTATAAACAGGAATAAATTGTATACAAAACGCATTTTTCCGACTTTAAATCGCACATTTGGTTGCTGAGAAAAACACATTTTTACTTGATTCATGCAGGTGAGTCGATTTTTTTGCACTCAAGTGTAGTTAGTTATGAGAAATGCATCAGTCCACCTTAATCCAACCATTTATACTTAGCTTTTTAAGTAATTTTCAATTAGTTGGTTCCCATGGTATTAAATTGCCATTGGAGTTTGTTTAAATGACATCTGTGACATACCTAAACTTTACACATATCTTAACTCAGATTAGAGAAGCTCAAACAGCATTTTTATAATAATTTAGTATAATGTGCAAAATATAGCATTATATATTTCATGTAAAAGTTTACAACATTTTCAATGGTTCAATTCTGTGACAATATATTTTAAATTCTGAAAATCGATCTAGCTGTAGTACCTTCAATTTTTGTTATAAATCTCTTTGATTGACATACTATACTTTTGTATGTATGTGAAATATATACTCATGTATACCACACTATATGTATCGGTGATTTCAAATATGATAACTAAAATGGAATTTTCGGAAAACAATGGAAAAAATCCTTGTTTGGAAAAATCTTGAAAAGAATGTTATCAATATGCCTCAATGTCAGCTGACCCTTAAAAGCGGCAATCACTACGAATACATGTGTATATATGTATGTAACAGGGGCAGCCAATGACTTTGGTCTAGGTTTCATTTCAACTAAAATGTTTAAAAACCTTTCAACAATTTATGATTGAAACGCTTGTCAATTTCAATAAGTCAAGTTTGCAATATTCATTCTTAAAAAAACCTCTTCGAACTTTATTATACTTTCATTTGTCATGATTGTATGTTGTTCAACTGTTCTAATAAACTTCAATCTAGCTGACTATTGGAAAATGTTGTCTATATTTCTTTGAGTAATATTTGTCGATATAGTTTGAAAAGTTAGATATTGAACTTTTCCAATTTTATATGCAGTATTTACATTTTCGGAGTAGCATTATTGGCGATATTTACATTGACGGAACTGTTATCGTTCTAGGCATGCATGACAAAAGCAATTTTTGTGTCATTCTATATCAAAACGATCATATACGCTATTATGATAGATAGGAAAAGATGGAAGTCTTCTGGGGCTCAACTGCTTCTGGAGCAAGAATCAATCTAGAAGAGAATATCTTGGAGAGAGAAAAAAACTGGACCCATCAATATTTGTTACTGTTAAGCCCTTGAGCATATGTGTCTGAAAATGGTCGATAACCCATCCGGAGGTCTTCTGTTCCCAGCATTGAGACTCCATCGGTATTATTTTCAGAGACAGGCATGCATAGCGACATTAAGGTCTTCCATGTTGACTTTTTCTAGATGATATTTGACTTTTGGCACGCTCTTTGCTTCATAATAAAGTCATTGGCGAAGTTTTTGCGAGCTACTTGCATAGCGGAGGGGAAATACTATCCCAGAGATAATAGTCCGCATTTCCATGGTCTATAAATCCAATACAGACAGTTCGTTATCAGCCCATAAGCGAATGTGCGTATAAATATAAATCGCTGTAATAGAAACACAGATAATGGCGGTTCTTATGTCATGCTATGCCATTTTAGTTTCATTCGGAATTCATACCTCTTTTTTCCATCACAATTCTCATCGGCTTCCACTTTAAGCTTCTTTTCAAGCTTATGTGACGCCAAAATACAGATTTTGTCACGAAATACACGTGGAAATGTTATGAGTAATTGGTTAAATAGCCTCTACAGCGTGATATATTTACTACATCTTCTATTAACATAAGGAGTAAATTCAGCTAAATTTCGACAAAATTTCCCAACGTCAGCGAATATGGAAAATCCTCGACTGGCCTCTGAACCACTTTTAACTAAAATAATTCTGTATTTGCACATGATATACAATTATAAATGAAGATGATAAAATAAAGTTATGAACTACAATAAGTTATAACTTTCTTCATCAATGAACTGCCCCATAAAACACATCTGGAAATAAATATAATTTCCGAGAGAGTTAACGATATAAACATTTTCTTAGATCCGTTACAATTGTATTGTTCTAAATGTTTGAAACAATATGCTCTACTCGACTTTTTTGTTGCGTTGATCTTTACATTCATAAAATTCCTATTGATTATTTGTTAATTGTTAGGGGTGGACGATTATTAGGTCAGAGTTTGTTTAGGTTGTTTTCACTAACACTTCTTAAAGTAGCCAATATTAAATTATAATTTGACGTCACGCAACTTCCTCCATCAAAAATGAAAATGAAAATGTTATGTCTGGCAGTAGAAATCTGAAATTCAATTTTATGTAACGGTAAACCCAATTTCAAAATTATGCAATGCATTACAGAAAGTTATGTTTCAGTATGCTGTTACACTAATTTAATTTATTCTAAACTGCATTTGGCAGACTCGGTGCACTTTACCATTATCTGAAAATCTTCAGAATAGTTTTAGCTTTATTCTTTATAGCATTATGCATTCTATGAATTATTCAGGGCTATAGTCACTGAATAAAATTTGTTAATCTGGTCACCGCAATAACCTAATACTAATCAACTGATCTTCATCATGTCTGTAATAGTTCCCTATTCAACTAGACATACAAACTAAATATAGCATTTTTATCTTGTCACCAGTCAATACCTCACCAGCGATGGTTACATTTTAGAGGAAATGAAAAGGAGACAATCTTATGATTTTACCAGTATCTGAAAATCTTCAGAATAGTTTTAGCTTTATTCTTTAAAACATTATGCATTCTATGAATTATTCTGGGCTGTAGTAACTGAATAAAATTTGTTAATCTGGTCACCACAATAACCTAATACTAATCAACTGATCTTCATCATGTTTGTAATAGTTCCATTTTTAACTAGACATACAGACTAAATATAGCATTTTTATCTTGTCACCAGTCAATACCTCACCAGCGATGGTTACATTTTAGAGGAAATGAAAAGGAGACAATCTTATGATTTTACCAGTATCTGAAAATCTTCAGAATAGTTTTAGCTTTATTCTTTAAAACATTATGCATTCTATGAATTATTCTGGGCTGTAGTAACTGAATAAAATTTGTTAATCTGGTCACCACAATAACCTAATACTAATCAACTGATCTTCATCAGGTCTGTACTAGTTCCATATTCAAGTAGACATTCAGACTCTAAATATAGCATTTTTATCTTGTCACCAGTCAATACCTCACCAGCGATGGTTACATTTTAGAGGAAATGAAAAGGAGACAATCTTCTGACTTTAGATTGTTAAAACAGACTTTATTTATGGCCAGATTTTATGTAAAGAAACTTTCCATTTCGCAGAGAGATTCATCAGACAATGTGCCTTAATGCAATTTTTAATAGATGGAAAAAAAATTTAATTTCATTAAATGGACTACAGATTAAAAAGATGAAGCTAAAGGCGACGAAAATTTTTAGTCAGCACGAAGTCTTCTTATTCTTTGATTATACCGCACATTCATTTGTTAGGCAAAATTCTATTTAAGGATCAATATTTCGTTATATCAACAAATGATAACATTTCCATGGAGACAAAATACACCTTGAGCCTTGTCGCGACGGCTTTCATAGGCTATTATAGGATTTTCCCAATTCAAATATGCATGATTATAGTTTAACATCAGAAATCCTGTTTTATCATCAAGTTTTAACTCTGAGAGGCAGTCGTTTACTGGCTCATAGCTATGTCACGTTGATTAACATTTTTGCCGCAGTTCTGCAATTTGCTGTTGGAAGGAAGCTTTAAAGCGTGAAATTCGAGCCCTTCTCTTTTCCTGTAGCATGGATCTAATGCCAGACAAATAGGTTCAATTAAAATGTTCAGTTTTGCACGTACAGATTGGGATCGATTTTGGTTTGGCAAGCAACGGAAGTGGGGCATGTTCAAGTGCGTTTTACATGTTAAACATGCTTCAATTTGAATGTAATTAGCTGAGGGGAGTGCCGGAGATATGCATGACACGGACTAGTGGAATTCCTCGCAGCCACACCGTTTTATTTTGAATAAGACCTAGCTACTTTACGTCCACTTGGTGTGCCGCCGAAGTTTGCAGAATGATCTAAATTTTACCGTTTACATACGAAATCTACTGCCATTTTGTTTATTGGAAAATCTTCAAAATGCATGTTATACGTATACATAATGCCTCGAAGAGTGCTGCCCCCTATGTGAGGCAATCACTACGAACATGAGTATGTATGGTTTGCCGAAATTCAAGGGCAGCCAATGGAGTTAACACATGAAACAATTCAGTGGAAGTGTTTCAAAAACCTTTAAGAAATGTTACTATTAAATGGTTCTTGATTTCTATACCCATTTTCTTGCACTGGTGGAGTGACGAAGGTTTATATATTCTTACCTGAATCATTAGGCCTAGTTGCTAATCCAGTATGGATTAATCTAGCACGTTTCAAGGAAGGGTGCCCATAAAAAGCACACTAAACATTTTCATCAATTCCTTGCACTTTTCACATTGAGTACCTCTAATATTTTGTATTTGTGACCTTCATAGGGATTAAAATCACAACCCTTTAAATTAATGTACCTTCAATGTAACTGCAAGTTATTTCAGTTTGTCAAATATGTACCTAGTAATTCATGTACCTGCTCCATATGTAACTCGAATGTCCCAGTAAAATTAGATGTTACCTCAGATTTTTTCATTGTACCTGCAAAGTACCTCTAAATTTGAAGGTACAACGTGTTACATGGTTAAAAATGTTTATATGGATCATTACTACATAAGCACACATACATGGAAATGTACGTAATACTGTTACATACATCAGGTACATGACTGACTAAACATGGAATATTACATTTCACTAAAATGTTCATGGTTTAAACGGTACCTTTGCGGATAATACATTTGTACGTATGTAAATTAATGACATATTAACAAAATCGAACTAAGTTAGTGCCCCAACTGTTATCAATATGTTATACTTAATGAATACTTCTATAGCTTTAATTTCAGCACATTTGTAATAAATCCAACCATCCCAAAACCGACAAATATGGTTCATCAGTTTTCTTTTGTTTACTTTCATTTGCTATCGTATAGCACAAACGCATTTTTATAAAACATGTATTATGCATAATGGACTTTTACAAGTGCAAATGAAGGCATTTCACTGTACCTCCATACCTGCTATTAAAATTAAACTGCTATTTAATTACGTTTTGTATTATATTTGGTGAGTCAAGCAATTATAAAATTGATTGCTTAATTTGAATTAGTTATCAACCAGTCGCGCGTGACATTGATGTATCTTGTGTTATTTCTTCTATCACAAATTCATTACAACTTAAAATTGCATTTGTTACAATAGAAACGGTGGCTTTTCAAATAAGTATTTTTGACTTTCTGTATTCTTTATTTGATTGGTTTTGTTTTTGCTCAAACTCATCTGACTCATTGGTGCTTTTATGTTTTGGCAACCAGTGTCATTAACATGCACATTTTTATCAACAATGAAATAATGAAAATTAAAATTTTCTTTTGTCGGAACCCGTTGCTAATGATTAAAATAAGGAAACGTTTTTTTGCATCAAGTTTGAGAATATTGATTAACTAATACTACTGATCGCAGAATGTAATACCTAACTTGATGTCTGACATGTCATATATGGTGAAAACTTGAATATATGCAGACTATTGTAGTTTTATACAGCCATATTTTCAATATGGCGTATCAAGGGCCCAACATGACTATATATCGCCCATTACATGGCTATATATGGCCTATACATGTCCATACTTGCCCTATGTAATCCCATAGATAAGTTTTCACCTGAATACTAAACTTTCGTCGTTGATCAGAAAAAAAATTAATGTGATAGCGAATGATGCAAAACATTTTTGTTTTTGACAAACGAGCATTCATAGACCTAAAATCTTAAAATCAATTTTATATTATAAGTGCTTTTTTATCCATAATAATGTTTTCAACGAATTTGATTTGAAATTTAAAATAAGATAATAATGGTAAAATAAGCTTTCCATGGCAATGTAATAAATTTCAGTACGCGTATCAGCGCATGGGTTGAATGTTTTAGCAATTATTTTTCCACTCGAATTCATAGCTAGCAGGACTTAGGTGATTACTTACGACAAGTTTATTGTATTATAGCTACTATGCATGTAAACTAGCGAGTTCAAAATTGTTTTTTTTCCGGTGATTTTTTTCCATTAACTTAGTCTCCGAGCAGCAATATCATCTTCAATGTTGATTCTAATGCATGCTTACAGCTAATGCGTTTCTTTTTAATACGCTCTTTCTTTGCTTTTAATTAATGAAGCTTGTTTGCTAGTCCTCCTCTCTTTGATACGTGCATAGAGTTTTCATTTATCAAGCCATGTTACATCGCTGAATGCATGCAGCTGTCGAATAAATAGTTTCTCTTCGATCCCCTCGTCCAGCATCCATTCGTTGTCATGGTTACGAAAATTTAATAAAGGTTAATTGTATCAGAATCTGTTTCCTTTCCGGTGAGTTTTGCGTTTTTATAAAGGTACAAATCTCAGAAATAATATACAAATCAAACTCAGTTGACATCAGTTGTCAAGATAGTATATCTCGAATAAAAACGTCGGTAATTTTCAAGGTAACCAAAACAACATTTGTCGTTGTAACGATTTAGCAAGTTTTCAAACTCTATAAAAATGTTCAGACACTCTTTGGGAAGATGTTCAGACACTCTTTGGATTAATGTTCAGACACTCTTTAGGAAAATGTTCAAGTCCTCATTGAAAAAATGGTCAGACACTCTTTGGGAAGATGTTCAGACACTCTTTGGGAAAATGTTCAGACACTCTTTGGGGAAATGTTCAGTAACTGTTTGAATAAATGTTCAGACACTCTTTAGGAAAATTATCCAGGTACATTGAAAAAATGGTCAGACACTCATTGGGAAATTGTTCAGAAACTTTCGGAAAATGGTCAGACACTCTTTGGGAAGATGTTCAGACGCTCTTTGGAAAAATGTTCAGACACTCTTTGGGGAAATGTTCAGACACTTTTTGGAAAAATTTTCAGACACTCTTTGGGGAAATGTTAAGACACTCTTTGGATAAATGTTCAGACACTCTTTAGGAAAATGTTCAAGTCCTCATTGAAAAAATGGTCAGACAATATTTGGGGAAATGTTCAGACACTCTTTGGAAAAATGTTCAGACACTCTTTGGTGAAATGTTCAGACACTCTTTGGGGAAATGTTCAGACACTCTTTGTGGAAATGTTCAGACACTCTTTGGTGAAATGTTCAGACACTCTTTGGGGAAATGTTCAGACACTCTTTGGAAAAATGTTCAGGCACTCTTTGGGGAAATGTTCAGACACTCTTTGGAAAAATGTTTAGACACTCTTTGGTGAAATGTTCAGACACTCTTTGGGGAAATGTTCAGACACTCTTTGTGAAAATGTTCAGACACTCTTTGGTGAAATGTTCAGACACTCTTTGGGGAAATGTTCAGACACTCTTTGTGAAAATGTTCAGACACTCTTAGGCAAAATGTTCAGGCATTCTTTTTAAAATTGTTAAGACACTTTTGGGAAAATGGTCAGACACTCTTTGGGAAAATGTTTATACACTCTTATGAAAACATGTTCAGACACTTTTTTGTAAAATGTTGTGAAATTTGTTCGTGGAAAGAGGATTATTGTCAAGTTAAAGAATTAATCTCGAAATCCTTGAATTATGTTTAAATTGTCATCAGCAAATTTAGTGGACATCCTGAATTTATAAACTGATACATCAGTTTGTTAACAAGAATATTTTTTATAATCCTCGCGGAACCCCTGAAATCGTTCAATGGAACCCAGTTTTAATATCAGTATTGCATTAGATTAACCACTTCAACTAAATTATGAGGTAAATTTGTTCTTATACTACCGTTTACAATAAATGTGTTGTGTAGAATCGAACAAGGTGATAAACCAGATTATTAATGTATATGTTATTTTCAAATTTTGATGTGTATTCATGCTTATCTTCTAACTTAGCTAGATGTTAAAGGGAGGGGGAGAGGAAGAAAAAAGATTTATTAAAACGTTTTAACGACATGACATTTTTTTGTGTTGTTCCCTGTAAGCATTGTTGGTTGGCATATAAAGTCACGGTGGTTGCTTTTACATAATCCCACAAAAAATATTGTCCCGTTAAGCTCATCTATAATACATTCTGTACACCATCCATTCATTTAGTGACAATGATTAAGTCGTGATGTCATGTCGAAAGCTAGATATACAACTGACTTTTAGTGTAATAATTTAAAGTGTCGTAATTCAATTTATCAACTGCGTTTTGCCTGTTCTACGAATAAATTTAATGTCAACTCCACGTGATATCTGGATTATATACCAGTAGGCACTATAGCTGAAATGCATGTTTGGCTATTATACAGATCTTGCTTTGCCTGTCAATGTAGATCAAACAGCCTGCTGTATCATTTGTCACAATTTTGGATGAAATGAAATTGGATATGTATAAAAGAAAACGCGCTGTGAACAATTCGCATACACCCTACGCAAATTCAACTTTATTCAAAACAGAAAAAAAAAATCCTCGAAAAGTTGAAATTTAGTGCTATTTTATGTTGCTTATCGGAGAAGCCAGACGAGCTTCGTCTACACCAGGAAACAGATTGCACATTAAATCAAAATTATCGTGCATTCATAATTTCCAAAATTTAGATTGAAACGAACCTGAATATACCATGTACTGGTGGTGTATTCGGTGTATTTAGGATAACATAAAATGCAATTATCCGGCTTAAACCTATTGCAGGCTGCAAAACTAAAAAGGGCATCAGTAAAAGCTTGGAGGTAAATTATACTGAAACAAAAGAATAAATTTACTCAACTTTTTTTTGTCGAAAATGTCTCCAAAGGCCGAGTACGCGCCACTTGCTGAACATTTTACAAATGCTTTACTCCATTTGCATTCGAAAAAACATTTGGTCAATGGCATGATGCCGGTGGAGTTAAGACGCAAGCTATATGTTTCTATGAACTTGTACATTCATGGAAACATCTAGGGACGTACGTTCGCCAAGAATTCAATTCCAATGTCCAATTTTTTTTTTTTTTTTAACATCACAAGCTAGAATCTCATTTTGTGCTTGGTTGATTCCACTTATTTCGCCTGCTTTCCACTAAAATTGTTGGAAATCTTAACGCAGTGAAGCGTTGATCCTTTTGCCGTCGTTTAAAATTGGTTTTAAGTTTCATCCAAATCCTGCATGGAAGACTCGGGCATGGAGATAAACATGGTATTGAAATGTGAACGTTTTAAAAGATGTATTTTCAAAGTGCGTTGGCTGTTCAACCCTATTTCCATTTTTGGATGAGGCAAGATGCTTTGAAATATTTCTTCAACAAAATTATTTTGATACTAGTCGGTAACCCGTGAAAATCACGGGACCTAACAATACTTCGATTTGACATGCATGGAAACATAATGTAAAATA
>JAQGBW010001080.1:0-29866 GCA_034698625.1 Julus scanicus | reverse complement strand
TTTTTTAAAATTAATAAACAAGTTTGAAAAATGTCCGTTAATTTGAATTCTCGTGCTGTCACCTGCTGGCAGCGTGGGCAAATTAACTTGTTTATTAATTTTTAAAAAATCTACCAATTCAAAGTCAAAAACGAAAAAGTGATACAATTGCTGATTTATCAAACTATTTTAAACAATTTTTATTTAATCTCTTTTTGTTTGGCTGAAATTGTGTTTCAAAATTTCACCCATTGAAAGTTATAGGGTTGGGATCCCCCTTAAAGGTACCAAATGATGTTATACAGTGCGAGCACATCAAAGGAATCCAAAACACCATAAAACAAGAAATTCAAGGCATTGTCAATTGAAAAATCCAACAGTTGCATTTCGAGTAGGCCTAAACTTACTACTCCAGAAAGTATGCAACAAGCAACCAAGAAAAAACCATTGATGAAAAATGTGGGCACCACATTCGGCACAACTGCGTGGTTCGGCAGCCGAGCCCGGCATCGTCAAATTTCAACTTCCCCCCTGGACCTATTTTCATCGTTCCTTCAGCGCACCCCCACCAGAACTACGCAATTAAGCAACGCGTGTGCCTCTTGTTTGATATTTCCAGCACTCGCCCCCTAAACAGTGCCAGTTGGCAACCGACGATTTCGGAAGGTCGTGAGGTGCGAAACGGGCCCTACTTTTGCGCATTTCGTCTCCAGTCGTTCGATTTCAACAAATGTGCCAAAATGCACGGCTCGTTTAGAACCACCCTGATATCTCCATCAATTAGCCACCCCCACAAGTCTATGTGAATAAAGGCTCACTGATGTTAAAACTGCCAAGTAGGCTTCTCCTAAACAGTAGCAAACCGAATTAAGGTAAAATAAATAAAAACTTAAAATCTCTTAATAAAATAAATCTTAACTATTGAGGCAAAATGTCCCTGCAATTCCTGGAGAGTGAGTGACCCAGGTGTCAAACAAATGCTGGGAAGTTGAAAATGCAATTTTAAACACCCATACGCCACCTGAGGCTGCGGAACTGGATTATTAAGGTTTAATTTTCTAAGCCTGCAGATCGAATTTTTTTAAAAAAGCACCAAACCTTCATCTGGACAAAGACTAACAAATTTTAACCCTTAGGTCCTACAGGAAACGGATTTAGTTCCTGGATAACGGTTAATTTTTCTAATCTAGATCATAGCAAAAAGGGGATTTCTTACAAAAATACCAAACCCTCCTCTTCAACTGGACCAAGCTAATCCAGCTTTTGTTCCCTAGGGGGTAAACTGATTCAGTTTCCTGTTTTAAAACCTGCTACCTTTCTCTAGTAACCCTAGATTGAGTTCAAAAGGCCCTTACGGCAGTTTTTAATGGTCAATTACATTCTAAATTTGTGATTTGGGCCTAGGAATGTCCAAAGTTAAACATACCATGTTAAAAAGGCCCATACGCCACCAGAAAATTGCGGAAGTGGATTAAGGTTAATTTTTCTTCAACGGTCCAAGCTAACCCAGTTGTTAGGGCCTACAGTAAACTGATTCAGTTTCCTGGTTTAAAACCTGCCATTGAGCGATTGGGATTGATGATAGTTTAAAAATGCCTTTATCTGGTAACCCTTTTCAGACAGGTTGAGTTCAAAAGGCCCTTACGGCAGTATTTTGCGGTCAATGACCTCGCAAATTTGTGATTTACAGTCTAGGATGCCAAACAAATGCCAGGAAGTTAAAAATACCATCTCAACGGCCCAAACGCCACCAGAGGGTTGCGGAAGTGGATTAAGGTTAATTTTACTAAACAAATTTTTTTTTTTTTACAAAAATACCAAACCATCACCTTTAACTGTCCAAGCTAACATAGATTTTGTCCCATATAGGGCCTAAAGTAAACTAATTCAGTTTCCTGGTTTTAAAACTTGCCAATGGGTAATTCAGATTACCATTCCTTGTCGATGACAACGCTTTCCTGGTAAATATTTCTCTGGTCACCCATTCCATACAGGTGGAGTTCAAAAAGCCTTTATGGCAAGTCAATGACATTGAAAACGTATGATTTATTTTCTCATTTTAGTTTGAAATGGCCACGAACAAAACCCATTTATTAACTTTATTACTAGCCATTTTTACAACACTTATCAGCATGAATTCCAGCTGAATTTGAAAAATAAACACGCTTGGGAAATCACGAAGGTCTCCACCACCATGCACTTGATATGGAAATGATGTGGTTTAGCCATTAAAAGGCTATATTTGGCATTTTGTGCTTATGCAACTTGGGCTTCCACAGGAAACATGCAGGGTGGTGCGTTAGGCTTAAAAGGCAGTGTTTAACAAGTACATGCAGTATTGACAAACAAATGTGATTTAGCTCATCGTTTGAAAAACTAGGCTAATCAACGACACCAATATGTATCTGAACAAGTATTAACGACAATGGCCAACAAAATCCATAAGATCGATCATTCCAGGCACCGAAGCTCACATATCAAAACTTAAGGTTTCCAAACTTATTTGCATAGTAGCTAGATTCTGCATACACACAGTAAATTAGCATGCAATTAGTAAAGACTAATGACAAACGTCCCAGGATAATTACAGGTACTGAAACGAAGGCTAAATTTTGCTTAAATAAAAAAGCATGGTCACTGTCTGCACTTAAAAATCCATAGTAACAAAACTGTTGATAATGTCAACAAGGTGAAAAACCTGCATTACGTATAAGCTAAAGGGGAAAATCCCTGAACATCTATATTAACTTTGCCATTCTTCCAAACAGGTAAACGTGGATTGCCAGAGCCAATTCATCTACACACAACAGTGAAGTATTTTTCACTGTCGATATTGGGAAATAAAACTTTTTTTTATAGGCCCTTTCGTTTAATTATGTAATATGGGCACTTTGGGTTCTACACTGTAGGTCCCCACTTGGAGGCTAAGACATTGGATTCTTCCATGCACATTGTCACGTGACAGCGACAGGTGGATCCGTTTAATTGATTCTTTGTCTTGGAAAGTTTTATTTTAATGTAGGACATTTGAAACTTAATCGATCTTAAAAACCCGAGATCCCTATCCACTTCTTGGCGCCAAGGACGCACCTGAAGAAGGCCACGAAATCGAATATGAAGACGTGTATGTTTGCTTTTATACGATGGACTTCCAAAACTGGATCAATCATGCAGTAGTAATCTAGTATATTCATAGTCCACTGCAGATGCTTTTAAAACTTCAGGTGGCTGGAATGCCAAAGTAATCCTATGGCATTCCAGCATCCAAAGGCTGTTCAACTACACCCAAGTGAAGGAATGTATTACACGAATCACCACGTGATTGTAGATAACTGACGATATGTATATATATTTAATAAGTAATGATGACACGTCCATTATTTCAGAACGACTGAAAATGAAAGTGCTTTCTGATGATAAATTACCCTTTTAACCGGCAGATAAAAATGTAACAGGTCTTCCATACCCACAATCCAGTGATATGCTAATGTGGCAAATAGAAATTTGTATATGGCATTCATACTATAATTGACCGGAATTGCACGCAGTTCTATTTTCGTTGTTGCATTAATTCCCAAAGGAAATTCGTGTAAAATGCCATAAATACATAGAAGCTATCAACGCTGCTATCAGTCGATTAACAGACACGCCCCGATCAAGATGAATTTGGAGGTTAAATCGTGACACATTTTTGACACAGAATGTCACAGAAATGCTACACATGTCTATTGCCCTCAAATGACATTCCAGCTATCTATTGCTACTTTGTGAGAATTTTTACATGGATAGAATGTCGTATACAACCTATGACATTCCAGCTACCTATTGTTACTTTGTGACTGCCACAACCTGCAAATCATGTGCTGACACGTGTACAATACCAAAGGTTTAATATGGATGGAATGTCATAGCCCACCAATAACATTCCAGCTACTTATTGATTGGTTGAGGTTTAGGGGCTTAAAAGCAAAGGTCCAGCTACCTATTCTTACCTTGTGACAGGTTTATAACTAGGCTTAATTGCTACCTGCAAAACACGTGCTACCACGTGTAAAATTTCAAAATTGTAACATGGATGGAATGTTATAGCCCTACTTTGACATTTCAGCAACCTTGTGGCAGGTTTATAACTAGGCTTGCTAGGTTGCTACATGAAAACCACGTGTAACATTCCAAAGCTACCTTGGAAAAAAAACACACACTAAAAACGCGGGAAAAGAAACAAGTTGCCGTCGGCACTCACGTGGTAACAGACAAAGGCAACAAGGAATAACACAACGTGGGAGAAGAGTTTACCATGAAATTTCTGAATAAATATTTCTTGTAGCTGGTGCATTCTTCAAGACAGCCTCATTGTCAACCCAAATTTTTTCAAATTTTACCTGTGAGAATAAAGCACACGTGGCTCGTTCAATCCTTAATTGTATAGTTCAAAGTTTGGTATTTAACATTTAGCAAACTTAAACCGAAGGTGTCATGTTATGTAGATCAACCTGGATTGGATTTTGCCAAGGTAGCATAGTACAGGTAAATCAAAATGCACACCTGGAAGACGAAGGAAGGACAAAGCCGCCAAAAAGAAAACTTAAGCACGCCACCTTGGACGATAACAACTAGAATTTCGTAATTAAATACATGCTTTGATAAGAATTAATCGTTTGCCAAATCCTCTTCAATGAACGTCGTGAAATGTCCATAAAAGGAAACACCATGTGATACAAATGCAAAACGGGTCGACCAGAAAGCAAAGGCAGCAAAAACACTTCCTTATTAATGAAAACTGCTGATTTTCTCAGCTATGAAATCCACGTTTTCGCAGCCATTATGCATAAAGTAGAAACCCAGAAATGAACCCTGATCAATACCTGATCGAATAGGTAACATTTTCTTCAGATTTCAGGGGTGAAAAATACATTTCCGAGCATTAGATAACGCATGGTTGTGAACTTGGAATACTTGACGTGCGACGTGATTTCGTAGCACTAAGCCACGAATGGCGTTTTAAAATACGTTCTAAAAAATTGGTAATTACCTTGTCTGTGTTCTTCTACTGCTTTTACTAATCCAAAAAAGCATTCCAACAGATAAACTGAAACCAAAACGGAGCAGAAAACGTTTCGCGCCATCTCCATTCTCGCACCACTGTGTTGTGAACCGGCCATAATCATCGTCCTTTAACATCTGAGGCTTTGCGCATTGGTCGACGTATCGTCACCTACTGACGTCATGAATCACCACCAGCGGCACCTGCAGAGCCTTCTGGCGGCCACCACCACAACTAAAAAAGGGGTAAACTTTTTCATATTTAATTTTAAAAGATTAAATATATATAATCATACTTTTTCTAAAGCAATATCAATTTTAATAAACACGTAATTAATTTCATCCAATTAAAAGTCAACCTGTTCAAATGTGAGAGGTGGTAAAATGCACATGCGCACTGGTACGCTAATCGGCTAAAAAAATCATGATGAAATAATTGTAAACAGCTACAATTAATTGAGTGAGCATCCCTATATCTGATTATAAATAAAATCACTATGAAATTGTTATATTTTTGACCGATTTTATGCAAATTAGTTAATTGCCATGATATTAGATTTCATTGAATTTTCAACAAAATGCATGCCCATTGTCACCAACAACTATTGATTTCTTATTACATAAGATCAATATAAATTTAAATGCCAATAATCTTACTCACCATTCACTTATTCCTACTAAAAATCCATTATTCAAACATTTCTTTGGCAAATTTCGAAAAACGCCGCCATTTTACTAATTTGCATAAACACGTAATCTCGACACCAGAGCCTGGTTGAAAACAAACATCGTCTGCTATACACGTCCAAATTTCATTCATCAGCATGATACTGCTACAATCAAGGTAAAATCAAGTACACGTAGGTCTTGCACAAGCAATAATTTCGAAATTATTAAGTGATCGTAATAATTGCCAAATCAGCTGGGGACAAAAAACTGTAAACAAGATAACAATGACGTGTATTTGTAAATATCCATGGATCTGGTAAGCTACAAATTCTTCATGGATGAATGGTGTTAGCTATTAATTTACTATAAAAAAAATTGCCAAGCTATGAAAATATCAAATCTTTGACCCTCGGAGTATGTTAATTATTGTTGTAAGTATATATAATTATAATTCATATACGATCGAATGGTTTAAAGATGAGGTGGATTTTAAAACCAGCTGTTCTTATCTTTCATAATGTATACTAGCTCAGCTGTCATGCTTAATATTTTCAACGTCGTTTGTGCATACGCATATTATTATCTTCGTCCCCTCATCAAGTGGTTTCTGCACAAGACAACCAAACTATGCGAGCTGCAGAGGATATGTTACGGTACTGATAAAGGAGCCCAGCGTGCGATTGCTTTTGGTAAGATCTCACCTTAAATTTGCATGGTGACAACGAGTAAGCTTGATATGATGCTCGACTGCTTTGCTCCAACATTTTCAGAATCTTCTTTGCGGCAGTCTCGGTGTTCTGCGCTCCAGAAGTTCGTGGAGCACCTCGATGACTTATGTCTGAACAGAAGATTCAAAGGGCAAGCCGGTAACGCATTCGTGGAGGCCGTGGCAGCTGGAATCATAAGGGCAAAGAAAATTAACCCTCAGGTTCACAAGGGGTAAAACACATTTTTGTAATAATTGTATTCAAACTGGGTTTCGCGGAGAATTTTCAAGAGTTTCGCGAGCTTTTTATACAAATGAGCGATATGCTAATCACGCCATCTAATAATTAGAATATATAGTTTTAATAACAGAAATATTCTTTGTATCACCGTCACAGCCTCTTCTACCCGCTCACCATATGCTTGGCCCAAGTTTTCGGTTACAAGCAGCTTATTCAAGAAATCGAAAAGGTGCGGGAAATTGCATTTTCATCGGAGAATGCCGAACACGAAGAAAAACTTTTAAAAGTAAGTCTCACGTCGGACATTCGACAAATGCTCTCAAAATGGAAAATCGCCTCTCACGTTTGTTTCATGTTCGCATCATCTAGCTTTGGGAGGCGTTAATGCCCAATAGTCCTTTAGAAAGCCGCATCTCAAAGCAGTGGGGCGAAATCGGTTTCCAGGGTGATGATCCGAAGACGGATTTTCGAGGAATGGGTCTTCTTGGCCTAGAAAACTTATTGCAAGTCATTTATTATCAAACAATCTTCCTGAATTAAAGTGCAAGCCCGGTATCTTTAAAGGGATATTTTAAATTTCAGATATTTTGCTACGAATTATAATGGCCCTGCACGCCATGTTTTATCACATTCCCACCATCCTAAATATGGGTAAATATTTGTAAGGGCTTCTAATTTGCAGCTTTGAAACTAAGGTTAATTTTATTTTCCGGCATTTCAGATATTCCTTTGCTATAGTAGGGATCAATTTGACTAGCATGGCATACGAATTTCTGGTGAAAAATACCTTGAGAACCCACATGTACAACGTTATAGGGGGAAGACCAAGCATCGCACATTTCCACAAAGTGTATGGTAAGAAAATTGATGGAAAATCGGATAATTGACGTTTCAGATTTCTAAAATAATTGGTTTCTCCCAACTTTAGTATATCTGTTCTACGAATTCGATCAGTTCTGGTTGCAAGAAAAGCCAAGAGACATTATGGAGTTCAACAGGATCAGGGACCTGTTCCACAGCAAGATCTCTAGGATTCTGAAAGATAATAAAGGAATCTTACGCTTAAACTTTGCGATCGAAACAGTCTGATTCCACCAGCTCCACCTTCTACGATGAGCTGGAGTAGTTCAAGGTGGCAGAACATACCAAATAAACGAGGACATCCAGCCTTAAATGATCTCACAATTGATTGCACAGTATACTATTTAGCAAATTCTAGCCTTGGTGTTGATATTTCTTGTGCCATTACTCAATGCGTTGTGCGTTTTTTCTCGTAGCAACTTCTTCGTTGTTGACACCTGTCCCATTTGTTAAACCGCAAGCCGTCGAGTTTTAATGTTAGTTTGGATATGAATTGCTTCCAAGCATGGGATTTACATGGTTCTCATTTTAATCGTTATACATTTAAAAAAAAGTATGTGTATTAAGCTATGTATTATCAATTTGATATAAGTATTCTTGACATGTTTTCCAAATCATGTGCATGTAACTGTTGAAACAAAACGCTATATCCAACCCGGTGTAAACAAAATAATTGTAGAGCAACTTTTGCCTGCTTATTTAGTTATGATTACTTAGGCCTTGCTGTGACAGGTTACACAGGTTTATGATCAATTTATTGTTTAATTAGTACAAGTTTTTTAAGTAATGTTTACCTGTGCAACAGTCTTGAAATTCATGTAAAATTCAGAAATTTAAAATCATATTTTAGGGAAAGTTTATAAAATTACAGCTTAACACTGAATTAAGCATGTTTGCATTGCAATGATTTTTTAAAAATTGTATAGTGGAATTATCTGATCTCACTTGTCTATGGAATGGAGAAGTGAGTACTACTTGTTCAAGGCTCCAGGTGTGCGATTGGTGCTTTCCAATGCTTAAAAAAGTACAAAAATCTTTGCTCAGATTTTGTCCAATTTGTTATTCATCAACTCTTACACTTGCACAGAATTTAAAGTAAACATTTGCCATTTGCTACAGCAACCCCAGCACTACAGCCTATACAAATTCTATTTGCATTTTTTCATAGTAATTTGTAATTATGATGTTTTGGTACGACGTTCATAAGTTCGTTTGCATATCGATAAGTTTTCACATTTGTAATAATTCATTCATTCATTATTTGTAATTAAATCTGTTTGAAAGTTTTCATTGTTTCTCACTAAATCCCTTAGACCAATAAACTTAATCAAAATCAGAAATCAAAATAATCAGAATTACCCTTACCTACTTTCTGAGAACTTGTGTAAACAGCATGCTTTGGACGTACCTTTGTGTACTTTTTTCGGAACAAATCTGGAAGAGGATTTCATGTTAAATGGTATGTCCAGTTATTTTTCAAATGAAAACATTTAATTTAACATGACTCACGTTTCCATAATCCATATAACTTTGGATGGATCCTTTGATGCGAGTGTCCTATAATAAATTTCTGTAGTTCATATTACTAAAAATCGTTGCAAAAATGGCATTGTTAGTAATTATTAGTTCTCCAAATAGCCTAAACCGTAGATCCCCTCTTAACTGGCTATCACTCCTGTAACCTCCAAAAAATCTGGCCCAAACAGGAACGTTCAAATTATGCAAAATATTTCTTAAAGCCAATTTTTAGAATTTATAGTCAGTAATGTAAGTTCTAGTACAAATTTTGTCAATAATTCACAATTTTCATTTTGGAGAACTGGGGATGCACACCATGAGTTTGATAACATTAACCCAGTGGAATAACTACAATTTTTGGTCATAGAATACAAATTTACCTTGAGGTCCCCTCATAGCCATGAGGGGCCCTCTGACAGTTGCTTCAGAGCTGTTAGCCGTTCTTGCTTCTGCTACCAGTACGGCAGATAGAACAACGGCACTAGTTAAAGAGTGGAATGTAACTTTATTTATATTATCCATAAATTATAATACCTTTTCTCGTTTACTTTTTACAAGAACAGAAAACAACAATTAAAACATGCACTCGAAACCACTGACAGTACTCAAAAAAAAAAAGTACACAACCCTGGTAAAGCTATTTCGATCGCTGACTATAATACTGACTTGCAAGGTTTGCGAAGAACGCCTTACGGTCAATGCAGGATGACCCGTCCGAAGCCGTTCATCCAGAACCAGAAGGCGTTATATGGGGGAAAAACCAAAGGGCCGTTGACGATTAAAACAAATCTGTATGGAAAAGTGCAAAACAATTTTCATAAAAAAAAAACGCAATCTGCCGAATAACGAATAATTCCGGTTAATATGCAATGGCGAGGGATGAGTTTTGAGCAGTGTGAGTCCAGCTTCAAACAGTGCATGGCCACAAAGGGTCAAACAAAACAAACAAAATTCACAACCGTGTTGTCCCTGGCAAAAGTGAGAAGGCAGCCAGCTAACCGCGAGTTGAAACAAAAACAAGAAACTGTTTAGAACCTTGCAAATTCAGATCGAATCGATAGGTCTTGCGCCTGAAAGACAAAAAAGTGAATCTATTAAACATTACAAGGCCTAGCTGCATCACTAAATGCCACTATCTGCTCTAACCACTACCTGACATGTTCTTCCAACAAGTTTACGCAACAGGCCACCATTCTGACATGTTTAGGATTTTCAGATTTTAATAGATTGAAAGTCCCGTAAAAATGTCAGAACAGTAGCCTGCACTTTCCTAAAGTACTATAAGCTGCGTTATACGTGATGATCAATTAACTATATTATACTATAAAAATGCATTTTGTTCAGCGAGTAATAAATTAGTATACGTATTTGAAACTAACTGCAGCTACAATAAATTAATAAGTCAAAAAATTTATAAAAAATAGCTCGTGTGGAAAATCATGCAGAAAAATAAGATACTAGAACCAAGACTATTGATCATCACATTTTGGAAACATTATGAATTTTTGCTTTTCAAAAAGTGTAAAAACGCAATTTCTAATTTTAAACTTAACTCTAATATCTACAAGCATTTAAATATATACTATATGCAATTTTCAGAGAATTGTGAAGCTATCCACATATGTTGCATTGAAAACATGCATGGTTTGGCGAGGGTTCTGCCATAACTTTCCATTTCTGTAATCTGTCCAAGATTTGATAAACATGGCATTTAAAAAAAAACTTTTTAAATCGAACTATATAACAATTCTACTTAAACTATACATTTTAGCTTCCAGGAGAACAACTTCAACATGTACCGAGAGTATTCTTACAACACAATTAATGCAGAGTTTTCGATAAATCGAATTTGTGCTTCTCCCAAAGGACATGCACATGGATCCAAAAATCAATGATGAAATCTAAAGGGAAGTTCTTTTAAAATTACATTACCATGAAATTGGCAAATCGAATTTTGCAACACATGTTTGACTGTTTCGTAAATCATTAATCAAATCTCTACTGTAATTCAAATGCAAGTTTACCAATGGCGCAAATATTTAGCATGTTCTCGTAAAATAACATAATCTAATACTTTGTAAGTTTATATCGAGTGCAACATCGGTATTAATTGTGCAATTACCAGTACTTAATTAACTCGTTATTAAACCGATGAGCTTACAATTACGAATGTGCAGTAATGGTTATGAAAGCTATTAATCACGTGAATCATTTAGAAAAGTCCTTCAGAAACACTATCATTAAACATTTCCAAGACAAATCTCTATTTTTAATGTATAGAACAGTGACTGTATTCAAATTACACGACCATGTTAGCTCTTCGTTAAAGCCGTCTGCTCTAGAGTCGCCATTTTGTAATATGGCGACTCTGCATCCAATATTTGTAACAAAAATTACATAATAATTAAAATAGCTTTCAAAACTATAGATGCACATATCTTCACTGTAAGCTCGTTGATTAAGTAATGTCAACGTGTAAAGAAGTTTGTAATCCCAACGGCAGAATTGAGTTAAATTTATCAAAATCCCAAACAATCTCCTGCCATCACCGAATGAATCATAACATTTTACCTTCTCAACTTTCAACGAATTTTAAAAAATTACGTTACAAATATATACAGGCATAAAATACGATATTACCCAACTTGCCGAACTTTCGGGCAAGTTATACTTTACAACTTCAAAAGCGTTAAAAGTGTTGCTTTGAAGCGTGTTATTTAGCGTGTAGTACGAATGAATTTCAAAAAGACAACTACCTCGAAATTCAAATTTCCCAGGTAGCATTAGTTAAGTTTTCAATTTTGGTTTGGTATGCTCGTAGAGTAAAAAAAATGCCACAGCTTTGTTCAACATCCAACAAAATAGTTAAACGTCCGGCTGAATGATGGAAAAAGTTACAAACGACAAGGTCAGAACAAAGCTGACCGAATATCAAAAAGACTCCATTCGCATATAAAAAAGAAGCAAAAAAAGTTGTGTAACAGCGATTTGTAAAACTGCCGATGCCGGAGTAATTGCAGTTATAGAACAAGTTAAAAAGGTAAAAGTTGAAAAACGAGTGTTAGAGTTCTCGATCAAAGGTGTGGACGTTGAAAACTTGTCCATGGCCGAGATTTATATGCAAGTATAGAAAAGATGTTTTAAGCAGCGGGTGAACAAAATATATGTTGTGACGCTACGTGTAAGCTCGCATCATCGCTGGAGCAAAATTGTATTCGGAAAGTGACAGAAAGCCAGGCGGTGATTGAGCAAAAGCTTAATTTAGCGAGTAAAACCACAAAAATCAAGATGCACGTAGGTTTTAGTTTAAATAACCCTGGCCTAGGACCTCCTTGAACCATTTTGTCTTGATCTTAAGCATTTGCAGTTTTCGCCTTTAATATATATCTCGCTTCGAACAACAGGCCATATTCATAATAAAGACAAACAGTTTGTTTCAGAAAAAAAAGCATTTGAACAAATCTCCTCTGTGTTTACTAGCCAGTGAAGGGCTGAGGAAAGCCATATTTAAAGATGGTTTTAGGCTACTGATGGTAAACCAGAAAAAAAAAGCAGCAGTATTTGTTCGCATCATAGGGCAGGCATTTAGAAATCCATTAGTGAAACAAAGACGCACTTCTGTGCACATTTTACATGAACAGCGATGAGTGTTATATGGCAGTAGTCGATCGATTCTAATCTCGTGAATTGCTTAACCGACAACGTGCCTTCAAAGTTTCATTAAAAAAGCAAGAAGCACGAGGGACCAGCATTAATGTCCTCGCAGTTAACGTGGGGATCAGCTGACCGGGATTGGGAGTGTTTAAGAATAACAAGAAAGCACCATCGTCAATGGGGACATTCTTTTTTCTTTTACGGTGGAGGTAGCCAGCGCCGAGTCAATCTACTTAAATATTCTTATCTATTATGCACAAATATACAACGTGGGTCACATCCCTCTACCGCGGGGCGGCAATATTCCGAACCCCTTATAGCTCACGGGCAATGACAGACATTTACAGCATGCTCGACACAACCTCATGCATCCTACCAAACGCAGCCGAAGGACGAGGGGGAATAAACAACGGCATGCGACATTCAAAAAAAAATTCGAAGAAAACGTGAGATCGCTGGTGCGATAAGACTCCAGGACTAAACTTCCGTTTCTGAGGGCATATCATCGTCGGACCAGCTCATGTCGATGTTCGTAGAGTCTGTAGGCACTACCGCCTGGCTGGTTGACTCTGGCGTGTCCGGTTTGGACAGCCCGGGCAAAGGGCTGTCGTCCATTGACGCTTCACGTGCGCACGACTCCAAGGACCCGCGAAACGACGAGCTGCACGAGCCCCCGTTGCCAAAGAGCAACTGGTCCTGTAAGGCTTTCTTCAGAAGTATGTGGGCGGGGTCTAGGGTCTGGGGCGGAGGAGTGGCCGGCAGCTCATCGAGAATCATGGCTTCTCCAGCTGAGGTGCGGGGCGAGCGCATGCCGGCGAACAGCGAGTTTTCCAGAAGCTGGATGGCCTTGTTTGTAATCCTCTCCTCGTTGATGGGGGAGGCTCGCGGAGATGAATCCACACTCTGCGACTCGCTCGCCTCTGAGGCGGAGGGCGTACCTGGTTGGTGGACGGGGGAGCTGCTGCGAGAACTGCTGACAGACAGACGGTTGGCCCGGAAAGTGATCACCAGCGTGGTCGTCTTCTTTGGGCTCCCATTGGAGGTGGTGGCATGGGTGTAAGAGACCTCGTCGGCCAGACTTCCCTTGCCCGCCGCGACGCTCAAGGAGCTTTCCAGACTGGTGCTATCCAGCAGCTCCTCGCTAGACGATGTCCTACAAGCGTCTTCGTCGCCATTATCCGAAATGCCATGCCCGTTCGTCGAGCACGTCTGTGGTGTGCTGTAATCATCCTTCACATCCAAATCCAACACTTCTATTTCCACGTTGCTTCCAGAATCGTAAGTCTGCGCTCCTTCATTTACATCCAGAGAATCCACACTAAAATCACTGTAACCATTTTTTCCAACCAATTTGCTATCCTCCGTCGGAGAAGGGTCGCGTCGACTTTCTACGAGTGATGCAGATTCCCCGCATGACAAATGCGCGGGCACTGCCTGTTCGTCAATGGGATTCTCGTCAACTTCAACAACCTTTTGCTTAAGAGCAGCGCATTCTAGGGTTTCTGTTGTATCGTTACAAATGAAGGCACTGTCTTGTCTACCTTCCGACATCGGATGCTCGCTATCCACCATGGGAATGCTATCCGAAAGGGCTTCGGTTTGCTCCGCATTTTGAACACATATAATACCTTCTTGCAGATTACTGACAGTGGTAGTTTCCGCATCTGCTGCCGGCATACTTTCCGAACATTTCAATTCTCCGTCTGCGTCAGTTTTTAAGATATCAGCTGAATTCGACATTTCAATATTAATATCCGTGCTGTCAACTATCAGGGCAGCATCAGCGCTGTCTGCAATAACTTCGTAAGTGGTCGACCCCACAATGTCCAACACAGGCGACGGAGCGTACATTTCTGCTGCTTCTGGAAAGTCCGCGGAATTGTTATCTTCCCGTCGCGCTACCGAATCAACGCAACTATTCAATGGCTCGGCTTCTGCCTTACTTTTACTTAAATCTAACTCAATATTGTTGGTTGACGTTACCTGATTTTCGCGCCTTTCATCACTGTCAGAAGTGGGTGCGGAGTGCTGCTCCACCGCATCGTCAACAAAAACAGAGTCTCTAATATCGTCGCCAAGCGACATGAGCGCTTCTCCCTCGTGACATGGCGAGTCGTGTTCTCTATACGCTTGACCAATGCAAGATGGCTCGTCAAAGTAGTCGGCATTCTGGAAATTGTTGGTAAAATCTAGCGTAGCAGATTTGGGGTCAGCATTTAGAACCCCATCGTTGGATTCGAATTCTCTCATCTGCTCTATGGAATTGTAATTCCCAGGTGTGCTAGTTTTCAACGGCCTCGCTATATGGCTGTTCTGTTTCCCCTCGGATGCAGACGATGAGGAGGCGCGTCTTGCCGTGGATGTGCTGGAGTAGCTGCCATGCCTGGCCAGTTTGCGTTTCGGCTTCTCCCGTAGCTTTATGCCAACTGGCGGCTCCCAATCTAGCTGATTCTCGTCTTCGGAGGTCGACAATCCCCGCATATGCCCAGGTGCGCTGTTATCCTTGGGGTAGACTGGGGCCGACATAGGTCGCCCAGGCGCACTACCAGACTGACGCACCTTGCTGGGAGACAGACGTGGGCTCCCATGCGGGGAGGCGCTTTTGGGATGGCTCATTGGTCTGGATCCTGCAGGCGCCTTGATTGGCGAAAACGACGCTCCAAGACCCTCGTTATCCCAATAATATGAAACGCTGCTACTTGTAGCACCGTTTGAAGAATCGCCAGATCCTAATAGGGGGAAAATAAAAAAAAGTTCACTTTAGATTGATTGACCACACCCTGCTTTCATTCATGAAAACCGGGAATCGACTCATGAGTTGACAGCGTTCTAATGTTGCCTATAGATGGGCGACAACATTCACGCTGCCTCTAGACGCACGGACATAACTTGACGAGTATATATAATTTTCGTATAAAAAGCTGGTCAAGAATGTTGTAAAATATACTTTTCCCAACTACCAAAATCACTTTAGAAATACAAAGCTAATCGGACCAAAGCAATTCATGTTCGCAGTGAATGGTGATATAGAACCTCTTACCTTCAACGGGGTTTAGAGTCATTGAAAATTCCTTGCTTTGGCGTAAACGCCAATGGAGCGCTTCATTTTCCATGGAAATTCGTTTAGACTGTTCGAGTTTCTTTTCGCAATTTTCTTTGAGGCTTTCATTCTCCAAAAGCAAATATCTGTGTGAAAAATATTACAATCGCAATACAATTCCAATATATGTAATTTCAGCTTAAGCAACTTAATCGTTGCTCGGGTAATCAACAATTAATTCAATACTTTTCATAAATTTGTTTCGTACAGCACAATGGACGCAATTCGTCAAAGGTAGCTTACCGTTCCGATGTTGTCTTCGCTGTAATTTGCGCTTGAAGGTCTTCGGTCTTGGCCATTAATTTCTTAATCTCTTCTCTTGCCAATGTCAATTCCTCTGCTTGCTGCTCAGCCTCCTGCTTCTCTCGTCGAAGATCCTGAAGCTCTTTCTGTCTCATATCCAACACGACTTTTAGGCTATCCACCTCTTTCCCAAGACTGGTGCACCGAGTTGCATACGCCTACGACGAATTTTGCAAACCATTACAAATACTGATATTTTGTTACCGACAACAGAAAATTCATTCGCTAAATCCTCACTTGAAGTCTGTGATCGCTACTTTCACTCAGAAGTGTTTCCTGCATCACACAGTGTTGCTTCTCCAAGTCCTCACAATGTGTGGTAAGTTGCTGGATTTGTTGTTCAAGCGCTGCTTCGCTGTCCAAGTGCTTGACCTTTAGGTCATACACTAGTTCATCGTGGATTCTGATCAAATCTAAAAATCAAACACATACCAGAGTAAAGAAGAGGAAGACAACACCTTTATGGTTAGCACAGACAACTACTCTTTAACTTATGCTCAACCTTCTTCTTTTTTTTAACTAATAAGAATAGTCATCTCGTACGGGTCCAAAAGAGTTGCATAAACTCGAGTGACCATACCTGTCTGTTCTTTCACATGCTGTTCCTTTATATGTGTAATTTCATCCAAGTGTTCATCAAGCCACACTTTTTCCTGCTCCTCATGATACTTCTTCAGGTTGGTAAGCTAGATAAAAAAAAAATTCATATAGGCCCTACATCATGCCAAATCAAGTACGTATGCACCTGGATCACGTAAAATCTGCATACCTGGTCAGTATTATTATTTTTTAATTCAACCAAATGATTTTCATGAAATCGTTGCACTGGAAAAAAAAAACATAATAAAGTAAATATGTACTTTTTAAAAACGAAATCACTTCAGAAACGTCATTTCTAGTATGTGTGGTACTGACGTGTTTCTAGCGCTTCCTGATGATTTAGCTCCCACTGGTGCTCCGATAAAACTAAGTTATCTTGTGCTTGTTTTTCTCTTCTATCCAACTCATTTTGGTGACTTTGATGTAACTTTGCAATTTCATCCTGCATACATTGCTGCTCAATCCTTGCTTCTTCCAATTCCGTGCGGGTGACTTGCAACTTTTCCTGCATGTGCAGCAGCTGCGAACTCAATTCCGGCACGGAAAATGCTCCCACCTGCAACGAGCAAAATTATACAAAAATAAGCATTTTAAAAATGCTGAATAAATCTGCAGTGTAACAAATCAATGAGTATTATTGTCTCAGCCTACGCAAACTACCTTTTTTTTTGCACATATAAAAATTCTTCGAGAAAAAGCTCTCATGAATTACATAAAAAGTGGTCGCATTTTAATTCTTCTAGTTTTTAATACACCAAGAAAATTAGTTTGCTTTTTTACTTGATGAACTTGATGAATTTATAGATGGATTAAAAGCTTCCATTCAATTATAAATAATTGTTTGTGTCCATTTAATTCACATCTCTTTCTCGAAGATTATAAACTGTTGTCTCATGGCCCAATTTATGTATTGATTGTTATTTCACTTGGCCAAGTCAAAAAGCATCTACAAGTTTTAAAATGCACTGCACAACTTAAATTATATTTGCTGATGTTATATGATATATATTTCAGCTTTTAAATATGAACATTGTTTAAAGCTGTCAAATATATATGAGCAATTACAGTTCATAACATCTCCATTGTGAGCTATTGAAGCAATTACTACACTGACGAAATTCGGTGGTTTTTCAACAAAAAAATTAAAAGGACCATAAGTTTTAAAACAAAAACTTGGTAAATGAAAGGGGACAGCTTACTATCGAAAACATTAACGTGATAATCGGAAAAAGAATATGAGGATGAACACAATGTGAGGCTTAACATTTTTTTTAGACAAATTAGGGGTCAAACACCCTATTTCAAGTATTTATAAAGGACATTATGGTTTATAACACTAATAAATGTTTCCGTAACTAGGAAGTTGCTTTAATTTATTACTAGCATGCGTTTTCAATATTACAGTACTGAAGGGAAATAATAAGCCAAAATCCATCCTAATCTCTAAAGGTATAAAAATGCTATCAATAAGCAACCTTAAACTTCATATAAAAAGTAAATATCAAATTTATTAACACGTGGATTTTCTACTACTCGTATGTAGAATGGGTTTGCATCTGAGATGTTTTTTTTTTAAACCAATGAAATATAATTATTGATACCAGTAATAAAAATTGAGTGTGCAACGTACAGAATATAAAACTTTTAAAAAATGTGAAATTGCAGACCAAATATGGCGAGCAATGGCAAATACAAGATAAACACTTAAATAGTATTCAAGAAGTCATTTCTGACCCACTTGGAATCATTGCCGACTGTTTTGAAACATTTTGACAAAATGACACAAAAAATTGCCAAACGAAATCCAAAAACAATTAGTGAAACTAGTTCTTGGTCACTTAGAGATTTTCATAAATTGAAATTAAAACCAAATAAAGGGTTAAATTTATTTTCTAAATTTATCTAAAAATACTGTCTTATAGTGACCTTAATAAAAGAGGGACCTACCTCATGGGTAAGATACTGCACCAGCACTGCAAGAGAGTCAAATCCAGCAGCACAATGCTTCAGCTGCATTCGTGCAAAATTCAACTCCTTGGTCCTAGCTTCACAAAGGGCTTCAAGTCGACTGACTTCCCGGGCACTTCCAGATCTGGAGACGGAGGTATGGAGAAGATCTGGATGAGGACCTGATTTCACCAGTCCGGATGAGGGCTTCAAGGACCGCAACTGGGACGACTGATCTGGAAAGAAGAAAAACGCCAAATCGTTGTAGCACAATTGTCCAATTCAATATTTTATGCAGGTATTCAATGCATACACTCATGCTTTTTACATCAGGTTTTGCACACAAAAAAAGCCAAACTACTGCGCTACGTTATCAAACGTCTCCAGATACAATTACTTTGTGCAATTGTGATTTTATTAAAAGCACAATCACATTTCTCAAAATAGTTTTCAGACCCCTACATTTCTTAGCATTTGTTTATGGTAAATATATAATCTCCTCAAACCAATTCATGTCAAAACTTGCATTAAGCCCCCAACCACTTTTGAAGCACGTGACCAAACATTTGCATACTAAACTGCATTTCATATATACTAAAATGTTTTGGCTAAAGCACAGTTTGAAAACATGTCCATAAAAAAGATGAAAACCGAGCATCCATTAACCAGGAATGTCATGAAGCTGACAACCATTATAATATTCCAACTAATCATTTTGGGCATGGTAATTTTACACTAGAAACCGGTGTACCTGGAGAAAAAAATGATATATAGGTTCCAACCATCCTCAAAACAAGATTAGGCAAGACATCACATAGCAGTTTCAAACAACTTTACAGTTAATCCTTTTAAAACTTGAAATTGGTATCGTCTGGCATGGTGCAGGAGAACAACTTGAAGCCGACAGAAATATGGAATATAACAAAGGCATTCGTGATCTTAGATGCAGCTTGAACAACAAAGGTTCACCGACTTGAAAGTCAAAGAGCTCTTTGGAAGGAAGATCCCTTCAATTATGGAACAAACAAACAATTAGTGGGGACTGAATCCTGGTGTCGCTTCAATGACTCTGCAATGTGGACAACCCAAGTTTAACCACTGTTTTGAACCTAGTTTCAATCAACAATTTCAACGTTGGATGTAGTGCAATAAGTCTACAGCTGTCACTTCTGAAGAAATCTTGAGTATATACAAATACGACCTCCAAATACAAGCTGCTACCGGTTGTCAAGTTCCATGAGCTTGTTTTTTCAGAAAATACGAAAAATCTTAAGAGCTCATGGTTAACATTAAAAACCATAAAAGGCACATTAAAAATTTTTTACCACATTCCACACAGAAATGGTAAGCCTCGTATCAAAATCTCCCCTGCAGTGCCATTCTGCAAAATTCAAACGCTTACAAGAATGAAATCAAGGTGTTTTTCAGTTATTATTGTTTTGGATACCAGCACATAATGTGTTCTTATAGAGCTGATGTATCAAAATAAAAAATCGAAGAAACCCCAATCTGAGAAAAAACAGTTTGTTGGGAATTGTATGGATTTCTCAATCATCATATTTCATCTATTCAGCACAAGGAGTGTTCACCCAATAAAATTTTATTCGTTATTTAGTAGGTACTTTACTTGAAGAATTTTCTGAGTTTGCTGCCTTTCTGAACGTGGCTTACATATAATAAAACCCTGCAATAACATGTAAATCCTTGGATGAATTGCATTGTTTTTTATTATCCACGAACACTGATCAATATTTTTTTTTGTTGATCGAGGGCATAACAATCTCATTTATATTCCAACACCGTCTTCGTTTAATATTCCTATTAAAATTCTATTGATAAATAAGTAGGCATCTTGCCCAGTGCACAAAACATTAAAATTGGCTGGCACTGACAACAATTGGCAAGTCAGAGATGATAGAAGAAAAAAAATGGGAAATGTCTTTGTAGTCAACATCCTATTGTAGCAGCTTATTAAATATTGAATAGTGGTATTCGTGATCAAAGAAACTTTTCAAGAGTGTCAGTGAACTTCAAGAAAAGACAAGAATATCAATATCCCATCATCAAGAGCAGTCTGGACATTATCATTGAAAGCTAGGTATAGGGTAGTTAAGGACATTGCATGACAATATGCATGCAAGTGGGATGGTCAACGTCATCTAATATATATGCAAGATCACGAAGTGGAAAATTATCATGAGAATAAGAAGTAACGGATGTTTCTAATCCAAAGTCATTACAAAAGCCATTGACAGTTTTGAGTTGCAGGGTCAAGTAACTGTCGATGACAAATCCGTTAGATAATCCTTAGACTTTTGAACTGCAGCATTGTTTGGCCAGCCTGACAACATAGAAATGACTTATTCAAAAACTACCAAAGATGTTTGAAAATTTATTGTTAACGGATTAGTAGATGTCAATACTTCTATAATCCATGTGATCTTAGCAAAGTTTCTCTTTAAACAAGAATCTTTGCTATTAGTCTTGATCATCAATGATATTACTAGTTATAACCACACAAAACAATTGAACTTACATGTAGTACTGCACGTACAGCAGTTCCCCATAGGTATTGGAGTCAATAATCCACAATTTCAAATCAGTAAATGACTTAAAACTTTTTACGTAAAAAATTAGCAAGATTTCTGAGAAATAATGCAAACAACTGCAAGACAATCTTAAGATAGATTCTGATAAAAGAGACAGTACAAATAACTTTCGAGTGGTACCACCTCCGACAATTCTAACGGGTTTCTGACAAGTGCCAATAAAACCTATTACGCAATGATATCACACTTTCATCAATGATTACTGGGCAACACTATCCCCAAACCCAGAATTTCTCATCAAGGTGCCAAATTCATCAATTCATGAATATTAAAACCAGTACTATATATGTGTCAGAGCTAGTTGTAGAGATAATTGTCAAATATATTCCCAAATATATTTGCCAAACTTACACTGATACAGTTTCTTACAAAATCCTTAAGGTTCTTGAAAATGTAGTTGTTGTTCTACGATTCTGGTCTTAGAAACAGTAGTTTCTTGATTTTTCAACATATGCTATGACCCCAGAAGACATGCTAAAACTGATGACTACCATGGAAGTATTTGCAAATTAATGACAGTTAAACGATACAAATTTGGGCAACGTCTAATTTGAAACCAGGTATTATTCATCACGAAATTATAGACAAGAAACAAAAAATCATGGCTTCAAGCTAAAGCCTGTTAGAAGAATTTTGTTTTAAAAACATAAAGATAAAGATTTGTGCCTGGAAGACTGACGTTCCTAGCCATCATCATTTTTCTGAGATTGGATTGAGGCGAAACGTGGAAAGAAATTTAAATCAAGTGCAGACAGGACATGCTTCTACTTCCAGATGGAAGGAGACGAGCTATTTGAACTTGATTAACAATCACTTTTACATTTTTAGAGTCCTAAGAGACGAGTTCAAGCCGTCCATTTTGAATGAATGAACTTGTGTAAAATGCCATGTTTGGTTCTTCGGCCATCGACCCGGCCCACATATTTGTCATTCTATTAGAAACTGTTATTTCCTACGCTATCAACTGCAACCACGTTCTGCATTCCAATCAGGTCTCCAAGTTGACAATTTCTTGGTTTTTTCTGTCTTTTGACAACATTGAAGAGAGACATCAGTACGACCTCTTATTTGTCAGAATCTTGAATCTTTACTCAAGAACGTGATAAAATCATCACGTATGAAATTTTATCTTGCTTCTTGTACGAGTCTAACATCTGTTTCCAACTTTAGAGAAAAAAAACTTACAGGTGTGACTATAAAATTTGAAGAACTGAAAAGTTAATCATGCTTATAGAAATTTTGCACCAAATTTAAATTAATCAAATCGTCGATAACACTAATTGAAGTTTGAAAAAAAATCATGTAGTAAATGGAATTTAAAAACACACATTAGTTGTGTAGTCACGGGATGGATTTTCATCTGTTGATTAAATCCTTTTAAATTCACACTTGATCCAATTATCATTGACCGATATCGGTTTTCAACGCTATCCAAATCGGTTTCCAGATAGGATGAAATCCAAATCGGTTTTCAGCCAGGATGAAATCCAAATCGGTTTTCAGCCAGGATGAAATCCAAATCGGTTTTCAGCCAGGTTGAAATCCAAATCGGTTTTCATCTAGAATGAAATCCAAATCGGTTTTCATCTAGAATGAAATCCAAATAGGTTTTCAGCTAGGATGAAATCCAAATCGGTTTTCATCTAGGATGAAATCCAAATAGGTTTTCAGCTAGGATGAAATCCAAATAGGTTTTCAGCTAGGTTGAAATCCAAATGGGTTTTTAGTTAGGATGAAATCCAAATTGGTTTCCAGCTATGCATGATGAAACCCAAATCGGTTTTCAGTTACGATGAAATTCAATTTGTGACCACAGCTAAAGCGTGGCTTAAGAAAAAGTGAAACGATATACATAGAAAAGGGTTGAAATCAGTTAATTCAACATTTATGTAACCTTGCCAAACCGCTCTATAATGTTGAATGAAAACCGCTAACTACCCTTACATAAATTTCCTGCAATCGAAATATTTCCGAAGGGCGTCAACGTAAAAAAAAACTAAATACAAATAAAATAAAACGAAACGCACTTAAGGGCGCCCTAAAACACCTACTGGAATGTGTGACGGGAACAACAGTTTAAAAACATCTGAAAAAGGCGTTTGATCAAATGAAAACATAGGACGGAAACGAATACTCTCGCCCAGCCCAGGGTTAACTGCCGATACGGTTAAAAACTTGTCGTTATTATAATCACATTATGGAAATCAATTGCCTAACTACCTGATTTGAAGGAAACTATTTGGAATTAATTAGCCACGTCCTGCTAATCGCTTTCAGAGCTGATGGATGCATGGCTGAATCTCAGATTTTGGCAAACGTGGTCAGCAAATAAGTTTATGATCAATTTAATCCCAATCAAAAGTATCTACACTGTGAGTCATAAAAAAGTGGAACCCAATACAAAAAAAAAATCGCAACTTAGTGAAAAATGCTTCGATTTAAATGAAATTTCGTAGTTACATAGAACAATAGTGTAGGAACAAGAAACCGCCTCTTCCGGACATGCGACAAATTTCGATTTTTTTTTTCATTTTTATGTGTGTAATAGTTGGAATATGTGGTGGAAATACGTGCTGTAATATGGGAAACGCCACAGTTGATCGAACCCAACCACTGGCCACCAAACAGTCCAGACTTGAAGCCAGTGATCTACAAAATTTGGGGAATTCTCCAGGAAAAGGTTTACAAATCGAAGATTAATAAAATCAAAGACTAGAAACTACGAATTAAGAAAACTTGGATTGAACTCGACCAGCGTATAATCGATTCGTCAGTCAAAGAATGGCGTGTTAGATTCCGGGCTTGTGTAAGGCCACCGGAGTACATTTTAAAATTAATTTTTGTTCCTACACTATTGTTCTACGTAAGAGCCAAATTTCATTTAAATCGAAGCATTTTTCCCGAAGTTGTGATTTTTTGTATTGGGTTCTCCTTTTTTTATGACTCACAGTGTAGACATTTTGTAACCAATAACATAAAAAATCACATAACAACGACCCCCAGTTTAGACCTACTCAGTCATTAAATACAGCAAATGGGGCCTCCCAGCATCAATTACAGTTATTTGCCGAGTGGGTGGAAATTTGAAATATGGGAAGGGCTGGTGGATCCCTCCCAATTGAGAATAAAATATTCAGAATTGGGAACAGTTAATTAGCCCCATTAGAAGGACAGCGCCACAATTATCAGTTCTGGCTTCATTCTGCTGGCAGAATAACAATTTTTTTTAATGGATAGGAGTGTTAAGTGCTCTTAAAGTATCTGCATACATTAGCAGATTCTTAAATGAATACAATGAATTAAATATGAAATAGGTAGAAATATGTCATTAAATAACCAGCTTTCCATAAGCTTTGGCCAATACCCCATGCATACAGTGACAATGCTGATAAATTTAATTGAGTCTGGTTAGTTTCGAAAACGCTACCAGAAATATATGTGCAGTTTTCGTCCAGAAAACATAAGACCTTCAAGACTAGTAGAAAAACACATGTATGGACATATACTGTACATGTACTGTATGTGAATTTTTATATCTAAGGTTAGGTCAGAAATTGGACACTTTTGAACATGAATGACCCAGTATGGTCCATGGCATACAAGGCTATATATGGTTATTTACTATGTCCATTAAAAGGATGAATATGGTCCACGGCATACAGGGCTATATGAATATGGTCATTTTTTCACGAATGGAACGTATTAGGAGGTTAATAGCCTAAGTTTGGCGAAACTTTAAAAAAATAACAAAATAGTGCATAATCGAGTAATCAATTTAAAAAAACTCTCGTGGAATGATAATAACTGTTTTGCATTGATGAATTTCTGACAACTTGCATAATTCGGTCACGGTTGCTCAGCTTGCAAAATCGAGCCAAAAAAAAAAATAAATAAAAAACTGATTCTGGAAACTTGGTGGACAAATATGAAAACCTTCAGTCCTATAAAATCCTACAGAATAAATATTGCGTGCAATGATGGAAATTGCGTTGTGCTTTTTTCTGTATCTAGGACAGAGCAAATTCTTAAGAAACTTCAAAATTTCAATTAGAGCAAAGAAATTCCAGAAATGCAGTGCTTATTTCAAATAATTTGCATGCTTTCAATGAAAACCACAAAACGCTATATGGCCAAACGAATTTAGCTCAAAATTATTACATAAAATTCCTTAAAGACGACCTAAATTTTGACTGCAATTCAATCAAAGCCATGGCTGCTATTTTTTTTTTTTTTTTTTGACAGTAAAATAAATGTAATCAAAATGATATTCGGACAAGATTGTTGTCCAAAATATATAACGACAAACACAGATCAAATCCAAATAAACAAAACCATTAAATAACTTGGAAAAAAATGCTTTAAAAATGGAACATCAAAAGCGGCAAGGGTTGAACTTTCCGCCACAAAAAGGGCAGCAAGTGGGTCAATGTTTCAACAACCCAAATTTTTAATAATTTCCTACCAATTATAGTGAACGAGACGAGCTGAGAAATGAAGAAAAAAAAATGAAAAGTGTGGTCACTAGTGAGGAGAAACACGCCTATTATTAATATCTAATCTAATAAATTATGTTACAAAAACAGCCTCGTTAACAACAATAAGCTATTTTGAATAAGGGGGAATGAATTATTAGAACACTTTATTCAGATTGGCATAACAGAAGTAATAATGTTGATCTTGCTGATAAGCATTGAACATTCTGGTAAGACAACCTAAATTTGGTTTAAAAGCACCTCACTTCCCTCTTCCGTATTTAGAGTGCATTTTATTGTAAATTCGATTTTTATTTTTGTAGTTCTTGATTCCTTTTAGCCATTTTGGCCAAACAGTATAAGTTTTAGAAATATAGATTTTAGTTAACTAAATTAAGCATTTAAAAAGCTGGCATGATATGAGAAACCATTATATACCTGCTATGATACAAATTCAGACAATACCTGTGATGACAGTTTTGTCAACATTATTCTGAAAAAGCCATTTTTAGAAATGGTTTTCCAAACAACATTCGGAAAAAGCCATTTTCAGAAATGGTTTTCCGAACAAGCCATTTTCTGAAATGGCTTTCAAAACAAGTCGATTTCAGAAATGGCTTTCAAAACAAGTCTTTTTCAGAAATGGCTTTCAGAACAAGTCATTGTCAGAAATGGCTTTTAGAACAAGTCACTGTCAGAAATGGCTTTCTGAACAAGCCATTTTCAGAAATGGCTTTCTGGACAAGCTGTTGTCAGAACTGACTTTCTGGACAAGCCAATTTCAGTAGTAGCTATTTGAACAAGCCATTTTCTGTAGTAGTAGCTATTTGAACAAGCCATTTTCTGTAGTAGTTTCATGAAAAATTCATTTTCTGACATTGCTTTCTGAATAAACCATTTTCACATATTTAAAAAAAAAATAGGAAATTAACAAATTTCGCTAAAGTTTAATTTAATTATATCTACACTAATGCACTATTGCACTTATTTCAAATGGGTTTTCTGAGAATTTTACATAGTGGGTATATGGTTTATTTATCATTGCTAGCGTGTCATGAGACACGTTTCTGTTGTCCACGTTTGACATAACATATATTTCAAGGTACATTATGTGAATACCAATTTGAGTAAAATATGAAGTATGGACATGCCCCAAAAACATTAAACAATTAATACAGTATCAGATTATGACATAGTTGTACCAAACTGTAAAAAATGGTCATGGGTGGGGACTTCCCTTGACTGTTAGCTGTTTAATATTCATATCCTCATTCATTGTAGATCAATTTGCATGCCTTACTCCACAGGGGTACAAGCGAATCTGATGCCCTTCAACATTCTCAGCAAATGTAACAATCACGCCTTCCTGTTTAGCATCTCATTAATTACACTTTTAAATGAGACCTCTACAAAAATTTCATATTCAATTTACTGTAATTAAAACACAGTCTCTCCCCCACTAAAATCGACTTCTTCATATTGCGACAGATAGTTCAGTGGAGGACAGCCCATGTCCAAACTAAGAACGTCTAGAGGTCTACAAACATGCCAAAAAATCCAGGTCACGGTATGATTGTATGTAGCAAAATTAGACGAACATATAATTAGCATAAGAAGGACGAAGTCACGAAGAACCCAAAACAATGGCTAGTCATTGTAAAAAACAAAACCTAATAAATAATAAACAAAACGTCATTTTCAAAAACAACTCCTTATCTCGAGTTTATTATCAGTGGATTCAATAATAAGCTTATAATTAACCAGTTTAATCTGCCTAAATGCTATACGTTCAAGCGTGAGACATTTAAAATTACCAGAAAAGCATAACGAACATGATGAACGTTAAATGTGTAAAAAACATATCGAAATTTTTGTTAGTAATCCGATTAGCCATTGCATTACATTTTCTTGTGCCACGGTGGACGCCTGTCCTAAAATCATGGAATCAAGGGATGATATACAGTTCTCCAAAGAATATAGTTTTGCTACAATTTTTCAATGATTCAGTAAAATTTAAAAAGTACAGCTTGGTTTTTTAAAATTTTCCAGGTCAGCTACAACACATTTTTCAAAGTCCACATTTACACAAGATGCTCTTGTTGAAGAAAATGGACGCTAAGAATAAAAATAACAGAACAAGAGGCTGTTTTGCACGATTTTTTGGGGTACATTATTGAATAGACAGTTGTTTTTATATCCGAAAACCGGTTGAAAATTCGTGTTCTCCGGATTTTGAAATCCTTTTTCAATGTCTTCTGCGATTCAGGAATTGAGCTCCAGATTGAATACAAGGGAACACACTGATTTCCCAAACAATAAACATTCGAAAAAAGACATAACACCAATGTGTGAGCCCTTTTTTCAATGTCTTCAATGCCTAAAAGTTTCATGACAATTTTAGAGGAATTTCAATAGATTTTAGACTCAAATCCAGTACCAAATCATAACTTCAGTTGGAATCTAAGGGAACAAACTGCACATTCCAGCAACATCTGAAGGAAGATTCAGACAAACATTGAAAAACAATGTCCTCCACGCCTTAGAAGTTCATGAAAAACTCAGAAATCCCAACAACTAAATTCAAAATTCATTACAAAAGCAGTTTGAATCAAAGTAGAAATTATCATACCACATTCAAAACAAACAAATAAAAATGGAACTTTTGCACTAATAGCCTGACATACCTTCAGCACATGTTATTATGTTCCCATTCTTCATTAAGATATAGTGGAATTTTAAGGGTAAAAAACCGATAACCCACGATTCTCATAAACGAGGACAAGACAACTTAACAATCTTTGAGGCCCGACAAGTCAGAGAAGGAAAGAAAGCAAGCAAAATTCGTAATTATTTCAATTTTTGATGGGAAACCATCTCAACGACCATCAAAATTAATGTTGTAGATCGGGCATGATGACCGGGTGTAAACATGTTATTCGTTCCCTTACTATTTTTATAAACAATATCACATGACTAGCATGCAGAATATGCACTTAATTTAAAAACCAAGGCACAGCCCACCTTGAATAATAGCCATAATTAATTTAATCTACCAAACTGTAGTGTTTTTGGAATAAGGGTAAGTACAGGGTGGCCATAAAAAGAGGGAACCTTTTTCATAAATTCGTAACTTTTTTTGTTTTTTAATCAAAGTAAATCCAATTTTGATCAAGTCTTAACTCTTTGACATCACGAATTTGTGGCCAACCTGTAAAAAACAGACTACCCAAGAAAATAATCCTCCTATAAGGTGCAAATTCGGTGTCCTTTCTACACTAAATCCACAAGAAAATTCCTCAAGTCCAAAACAAATCCACGTGTCAAACTTATAGCAGAACTAAACTAAGGTCAAGGAAATCGTTGATACAAATGTGGGAACTGTGATTAAACGTGGGAAATGTTGTGGTAACAATTTTGCAAGTCAATATGAGAATCAAGTAACATGATTTTATCAGAACACAGCAGTTGATTCAGGTCAAAGTGAAGTCCTCGACATCTTTACAAATGCGGAACACTAGCATAAACAATAGTGTGAATAGCAATTATTAAAACAAAGAGGACATATGTAACCAGACATCAAATAATCGCAAGTACCATTCACAAAAGACGTCCTCAAGCGGGGGCCTGTTGGCATGTGGACAGGGGGAGGGGGAGGAGATTTCCATTATGTACGTCCACTAATGATGGTACTTTTTCAGTTTTTGAATTTCTGTTTGATTGAGTTTAAAAAGTCGGTGAAAATAAAAATGGACATCAGAAGGAACGTGTTTTTTCAAGACATGGTGTTAAACACCAATTTTATGATGAAATTTCTCTTCGAGGTCAGGAAATTTCCGTTAATCGGAAAAATGTCATGGAACTGACTAACAAGATAGGTGCTTGGAAATTTATAGGATGAGCCTTTGTGTATTTTAACAAATTTTCTAGACACCCTACATTTAAAAAAAAATGAAAGACGTCTATGATGGGGGAAAGTCTGGGCTAAAATAGACACTGTGGACAGGTGCTAATAAATACATTTTTGAAAGAATTTCAGGGACGTCCTTTCTGAATGGCCCCTAAACTGAATTAAGGGGGATCACAACCATATCACTTTCAATGGGTGAAATTTTGAAACACATTTTCAGCCAAACAAAAAGAGATTAAATAAAAATAAAAATTGTT
>JAQGBW010001079.1:0-29873 GCA_034698625.1 Julus scanicus | reverse complement strand
TCCCTCCTCCCTCCCCCTGTCCACACTGTCCATTTTGGACAAGATCCCCTCCCTCCCCCTCCTCATAGATGTCCTTATTTTATTTGGAAAAGTAGGGTGTCCAGAAAATTTGTTTAAACATATGAAGGCCCATTCTAGAAAAGGGAGATTCTGTGATAATCACAAAAGTTAAAACCATTACATTTTAAGGTACAGAACATTCGAAAACATCGAAATCTATGTTTAGTCCTGACTCGCAGCTGGACGTTTTGCAAATGAGGAATAATTACCACGTAGACTAAAGAGGCCAAGAAGAAGAAAAAAAAACTCCACCCTGGTGGCATTTTTTCGAGTTTCTATTTTGACATTTCGTGGAATTTTCTTAGGATCCTGAAGTGTCTTTGGGTCCGCGATATAACGAAGGGTCGCTGTCAGAGATCCGTTAGTTGGCGGGTGTCGTAAGCATCCAACGCCGTCGCTATCCTGTCAGAAGGGTGAATGATGGAGTGTTTGGAACGGACGAAATGCCTCGCTTTTGGCAATTATCACTTTAGCGGATTTGACGGGCTGCCAATTTGGACATTTCTGTGCCGTGTTGCGGGGGCGAGGGGCCAAAAGGCCGAGCTATCCCGTCCAAGCTCAAGACGGATGGCTTGTCCGCGCCACTGCCACTTGAGAAATGGAGGCATTGAAAGAACAAACTGCTCTCTTGTAAGCACGGGTTCGCCACCCGAACCCCGGGGCCCCACGCGGAGACACTCTTTCACGAATGATGCCCCATACACACCATCAATTCTGCAATATGACAACTTGGGCTTGTTATTGTTGAGTGTACAAGGATTGGATTGTCTGCTACAGCGCACCACACAAGTCACACATGCCCCCCCTTTTTATAAGGACTTATGTCCTCACGTTGAAGGGGGGGGGGGAGGGATTTGAAATTTGTAAAATTTCTTGGATTACTGGGGGAATATCCAAGAGTTCCCCCCCATGTATACAGTCTTGCCCTTTTCCCCTTTGCCCATCTTGCCCTTTATATTCTTGGATTTCTTTGGGGGGAATCTATCTCCAAGATTTCTTTCATCCCCCTTCCCTCCTCCAAGTATAGGGCCTTGCCCTTTACTCTTCATATAATAATAACAATGTTTATATCACTGGAATGAAGCTTGATTGTCTTCAGTTTGGCCCCACTACACAAATCACACATACCCCCGTTTTTCTAGGGACTTATATTCTTGGATTTCTGGGGGATCTATCTCCAAGACCCCTTCCCCCCAAATATACAGTCTTGCCCTTTCACCTTCATATCACTGGAATGGGGTTTGATTGTCTTCAATTTAGCTTCACCACACCAGCCACACATACCCCTCTTTTCCTAAGGACTTATATTCTTGGATTTCTGGAGGGGGGGGGGTGTGAATCTATCTCCAAGATACCCCCCTCGCCCCATATATACGGCCTTGCCCTTTCCCCTTCATATCACTGGAATGGAGTTTGATTATATCTTCGGTTCTACCTCTCGAATTCCTTATCTTGACCTTTGAAATACTGTTTTTACAGGAATATTGTTTTGTATGGTTCATAAAATTACAAAATGGGACCCTTTGTATTCTAATGAATTTTAACCTGAATTAGTTTGAAAAGGTTGAATAACACTCGGGGAAACGTTGTTACAATAACATTGAACTAAACATTCAAACGTTTGAAAATGGAAAGTTCCAAAGGGTCCACACTACTGCACTATCAAGATCACTTCCCGAAAAATGAAGAATGGATGTGTGTCTTTCACGGTCGTGTATTTCGTTTTTACAAAAACGTTCATTAATTATCGGGTTTTTGGCAGTCGGGGGTCGGGGAGGTGGGCCAATCCTCCAGTGAAAATGGATGGAATATCTGATAATGAAAGTGCTGAAATTTTGTAGTTTTTTTTAAGCATCTGGCTGTTGTTTGCCATGTCTGCATGAGGCTGAAGGAAACGGTTTTTTTTGTCCCTTCCTCCCTAAAAAAATGTTGTTTTCAACATTTTGACATATTTTATCACTCATTGTATACATGTTAGGGTGCTTCTTCTGTGTTTAGCAATTTTTACTTACTTGTACAGTTAGAACACAGTACACTGAGACTACACTCACCTTATCTAAGGGCCCACTGTGGCTGACTTGTCTTAGTTTTATCATTAAAACCTTCATCTTATATAGTGACTGCTGTGCATCTTATCTTTTAAGTCTTACATGTTAGGGTGCATGTCTAACACTGTGAGTCATAAAAAAGTAGAACTTAATAAAAAAAAATCACAACTTCGTGAAAAATGCTTCGATTTAAATGAAATTTTGCACTTACATAGAACAATAGTGCAGGAACAAAAAAACATGTTCCAGACTTGCGACAAATCTCGGATTTTTTCATTTTTCAACAAGACAGTGCGCATGCTCACCGCTGCAACAGGAAACGCCACAGTCCATCGAATCCGGTGGACTACAAAATTTGGGGAGTTCTCCTGGAAAAGGTTTACAAATCGAAGATTAATAGTATCCAAGACTCGAAACTACGAATTAAGAAAACTTTGTTCGAACTCGACCAGCATATAATCGATTCGTCGATGAAAGAATGGCGCGTTAGACTCCTGGCTTGTGTAAAGGCCACCAGAGAACATTTTGATATTTTGACCAAATTTAATTTGGGATGTTGAAATAACTTCCAAATTAAATTGAACGATGAGTTACATGTGAAGAATTTATTTGAAACAACAAGAAGTTAAGAGAAACTGAACCTGACAGGACTTCCGAAAATAAGAACATCTCAACAAATAGAACACTAAAATTCCAAATAAACACGAGATTAAGAACTGCATGTGCGCGAGATTTAGAACAGCATGTGCACATGCACGTGCCAATGACTCCACACTTCCTACACAAATGTTCTACGTATAAGTGCCAAATTTCATTTAAATTGAAGCATTTGTGATTTTTTTTATTAGGTTCTACTTTTTTATCACTCAGTTTTGTTTTTCTACTCTGTAAAGTATGTCTTCATGCAGCTGCTTACTAAAGGATGAAATCCATTCCGTGACCACGGCTACTATTTCGAATCCACTGGTTGAAACAGATTTACGTTTGCTAATATTTGCCATTGTGGATAGTTGGTTTTGAATAGCGTTGATGCACATTCTATGGCTAACTAGAGTGAAGTGTTTGAGGGTAACTTATCAAGTATTCGGTTGCACATTTTTTCACTCGTAAATATTTATGTTGTGCACGTGGAAAAACTGTTGAACAATCACGCTTTAAGACGTTCATAAAAAATTCACCGCAAAAGATGGCGTCATTTGTAGGCGCTAACCGCGATTCTCACATTTTCACGTCTTTCCACTCCAGTCATTAATTTATGGATACTACACCAATGTGTTATGTTTAGCCACCTTTTTTACATGTTCGTCCATTAATTTAGACTGAAGACAGCAGCAGAAGATCGGCCCATCTGGCAAGACCAAATATTTCGTGTTTTTGCCTTTCCTCCCACCCCTTTTTCTTCGAAACTTCAACCATTATAGGCCTAAATCTTGTTTTATTTATGTTTGGGTTATCCATCGTTTCATCCGAATATAGATTATCTTTTCAACTGTGTATATATGCCGCGCTTCGCAAAAACCAACCACAAAAAGAACAGTCTTTTTTGAATTCTTGGGGTCAAATCCATCGCTAGGGTCACATAAGGCCATGGCAAAGACATTTTCAAACCGTTTGTTGCTAACGTTAGTAATAAAAATGCGGTACTGTCAAGCTTCATGGTACTAAACGGTGGCCTTTACTTCCAGAGCTTCCATTTGCTATAATTTGGGAATTGTTGAATTAAAACTGATGTCCTGGGCTTTAAGTTCTTCGGGGATTGGCAGCCATTTACTATTGGGGCCTCAAGTGAACTACTGTATTTCTCCTATATTAAACTAAGGAGCCTGTCAAAAAGAACGTCCCCAAAATTCCTTCAAAAATTAACTCCCTCCCCCCACTCCTACCCTCTGTCCACATAGTGTCCATTTTAGCCTAGACCTCCCCCACCTTGTCCACATAGTGTCCTTTTTAGCCCAGACACCCCCTTCCTACTCATCAAGGTGTTCATTTAAGCCCAGACCCCCTTCCTACTCTACAGAGTGGCCAACATCGTTTCCCTTTTCCTCACTCAGATCTCCCAAAACCCGACCCCCAGCTATCTCGATTAAGTTAACCACTTACTCGCCACCGGACATCAGGCCTGAGGAGAGAGGGGGAAGGGGGGGGGATAAAATACCCAGGGACCGGGATTTTTGGGGCCCGAGCCTCCAGAATATGTGTGAAAAATATTTGAATGTTAAAAATGACCTTAAAATGAAAACTTAAAAACGCAATTTTTCTATGTTAAAAACGCAATTTTTCTATGTTAAAAACACAATTTTTCTACAATAAAAATGCAATTTTTCTAAGGCAGAAGCACAAATTTTCTATGGTGAAATGCAAATTTTCTTTGGTAAAAACGTAAATTTTATTTGATAAAAATGCAATTTTTCTAAGGTAAAAACGAGGACCATATATCCCCTCCCCCTCCTCCCTTTCCCCCGTCTCGGCGCCCCTGCCGTACTTAGTCACGTACATTGTCATAAGCATGTCAGGTTGGCATCTCCTGTAAAGGCCTGCTTAAGGTATTCCTACTTAATTAACAAGGAATTGGGATGCTACCTTGTGTACTAACAAACATTAAAAAAACCACTCCCTTAAAAATGGCGAGAGGGGCTGAGTCCCGTAGAGCCTTATCTATTTCTAGTCAAGATGTCCACTTTAGCCTAGACCCCACCTTGTCCACATGGTGTCCATTTAGCCCAGACCCCCACCCCCTGACCATCAAGGGGTTCATTTAGCCCAGACCCCCAATCCCTGACCATCAAGGGGTCCATTTTAGCCCGGACACCCACCCCTGTTCACTATCATTAGTGGACGTCCATAATGACTTTACCCCCTCCCTCCCCCTGTCCACATGGTGTCCACATGCTAGCAGACCCATACCCCCTCTTTAGGACATCCTTTATGAACGGCCCTAAGCAGGCCACCTTAGATTTCGAAACACCCCTTTCTTCTGTTTTTTTGACAGCCAAGACACCATATAAGCTCTTCATCATCATGTTCTATTCGATCACTGTCCTTCCCTACATTTCCAACATGTTCTATACATGTCCTGTACATGCCCTACACATTTACCTGAAAATAAAGATGCATAAATTGAATAAAATGTGAATTTACAATTTAAGTTCCTTTTTATTCAGATAACCATCTGCAGGCAAGTCGAGGAAATGGGGACTCTAGGTCCTGACAGATCCATATTCCTAACCACGATGAAGAAATCCATAGCTTCCGGTTCCTCGAGCGCCACCAAGCGGCCGCGTCTTCCCTCTGCGCCCTTGGTCCCGTATCTGGTGAGTGATTTTTTGGACATGTTTTTTTTTTTTTTTTTTTTTTTTTTTCTAAAGGTTTAACTAAAGGTCTTTATATAAAACAAAAGTGTAAATTTGTGGTGGCTTCTCCTCCGATTTCCAACTCTGTCCTCTGGTGTCCGTTCAGGTGGAAACGTACCTGAAGCGCGCTTCCGCGTCGGATTGGTTTACGCGAACAGAGCAGACACTGTCCTTGGTCAAAGCAGGGAACAACATTCGCAGGTAAGGAGACACTCGACAACATGGCGTTTCTTGGGTTTCCTCCCAATGTCCGTTCACACGGGACACCTTTTTTTTTAAAGGGTGATTCATTAAGAATGCACTCGACGAACGGGGTGTCGGATGACCCGGGACAGTGGTCGAAATTTGGAAACAGTTTTCCAGGGTTTTTCATCTGTTCCCGTTTTCTCTTGGGCTATGGGTCTTCATTTACTGAAATTTACAACTGGATTGATGAGGAAATATCGAGTATTTCAAGGAAATCCATCTTTTGTGTCTTAACTGTTCCACTATTCTAAGAAGCTGGACTGTTAAGAAAATAACACATGGTTCCTCTAACCTGGAATTGTAAGGAAAAGTGGAAATACGTGAAACAGGACAGAAATTTATTCTGAAATTGTCTAGAAATGGGTGTAGAGAAATTGATTTCAAAATTTTGGACTTTCCTACCACTATTCGTGTGTTTTTTGGGCATCCCGAGTAAGGGGTCATTCAGAAAGGACGTCCTGAAGAAGGGGGTATTGAGGGAGAAGTGGTGCTGACTTTTGGAAGAGGGGAGGGGAGGGGGTTTGCCAACCAATATCTTATATTTATCTAATTTGGTGTTGAGTTGGAGAAATGAAGGCCAAAGGGCCATTCAAAAAAGGACGTCCTCAAGAGGGGGTTGGGGGGAAGCCATTATGGACGTCCACTAATGATGGGATTTTTCAGTTCTTGAATTTTCTGTTTAATTGAGTTTTAAAGGTCAGTGAAAGGGGAAATGGACACCGGAAGAAATGTGTCCCCACTTCCAAATGTACTTGAATTTTTAAATATTGGAAAGTCGGGAATTATGCCTTAATTTGTGTTAAATAAACCAAATTTTATGCTAGAATTTCCCTTCGAGGTGGGAAAATTTGGAAATTTCCGTTTATCAGAAAAATCTGGAATTGGTAGCAGGGCGGGTGCTAGGAAATTTACAGGATGGGCCTTTGGATGTTCCAACACATTTTCTGGACACCCGACGATTAAAAAAACTAAGGACGTCTATGAGGGGAGGTGGGTCTGTTTAAAATTGTCACCAAGCTGACAGGTGGTAAGGGGGGGAGAGTCTTCAATGTTGAGAACGCTGTCAGGGTTCCCCCAGACTTAAAAAACACCCAGGAATTGTCATGGAAAATGTTTTATTTTGACAAATTTGCCAACTTTTGTTCTATCAGTACTTGAATTTTCATACAGAGATCTAAATAGAAGCATAAAAAAATGGATTCAGAGAAATATCTAAAATGAGGATGGTGCCCATATGCTGCTGTCACCCCCTTGTTCCTTTAAGAGTACCTCATCATGCAGGTCCCACTCATTAATTCTCACGTAATGCGTTAGACCTGCACTAATAATTCCACGTGGCATCCGAAATTAATATCGCTAATTGGAAAGGCGATCCGCGGTCTCTGCCAGTATTATTATGCTTCTGCTGCCCTCCTACGGGCCTTCCTTCGATTCGGTTCCATCGTCATGGACCCCCACGCTCCACTCCCTTCCCGGCAACGGATATGTGGGCGCCTCCCGGGGTCTCCTCCAACTATGACGCTCTTCGTCGTCATTGTCTTTCCGCCTAATGCAATTATGTCAACTGGACTAGTGTCCCCTCTCCTCCTCCCCCACGGTACGGAGTGCCTGGTTACACTGATGCACACTCCCACCGGCATCATGCACCTCGGAATCACGGGACTCGGCGCATCAATTCCAGCTAAACTACACTGAGTCATAAAAAAGTAGAACCCAATAGAAAAATCACAACTTCGTGAAAAATACTTCGATTTTAATGAAATTTGGCACTTTCATAGAACTATAGTGTAGGAACAAAAATTAATTATAAAATGTTCTCAAGTGGCCTTTACGCAAGCCCGGAGTCTAACACGCCATTCTTTGATTGATGAATCGATTATATGTCGGTAGAGTTTGATCCAAGTTTTCTTAATTCGTAGTTTCGAGTCTTCTATATTATTCATCTTCGATTTGTGAACTTTTTCCCGGAGAACTCCCCAAATTTTTTTGTCCACCGGATTCGAGAACGGATTGTTTGGTGGCCATTGGTTGGGTCTGAAGGACTGTGGCGTTTCCGGTTGCAGCGGTTCAGCTGTTTCTCGAATACCGTCTTGTTGAAAAATTAAAAAATCTGAGATTTGTCACACGTCCTGAACATGTTTTTTGTCCCTTCACTATTGTTCTATGCAAGTGCCAAATTTCATTTAAATCGAAGCATTTTTCACGAAGTTGTTTTATTTTATTGGGTTCTACTTTTTTATGACTCACGTTGTACATTAGGATGCTCATAAATCACGCCTGGGCTTTACTCTCCTCTTAAGTGCTGATAAGATGCAAATAAAACAACTAAGACATTCTTAAGACAATGTTCTTAGTGAGAAACGACAAGTTTTGTCGACCTAATGATCAGCTAATGACCAGCGCGACGTTCTATTTCTTCCCCCACGTCCTGAAAAAAGTGGGTTTTTTGTGACTTCAGTTGGTGATAATTCTTCATCTCGACATCGGTTTTGAAGAAAATTCCAGGACCTCTTGAGTGACACTGATGAGGGGGTTCCGAGTATTTCCATCTGGACTCACGTTGGTCCATCACTAGGGATCCACCAGCTTAGTCTGAGACTCACAGTAGCATGGCAGTCGAATGGACCGGACCGTGGCTTTTGGGTCCTTTTCGGACAAAAGAGAACCGTCTAATTGGTAACACGCCCGTAACTGGATCCGATGGAACGGACATAAGGAATCAATGGGTGGAAAAGGGTCACTATGTAGAGGGGGGCTTTGTTCCGGTGCAAAATGGAGGCTGAAAGCCATGGGAAATTGGGCACATGTGGTGATACATTGTTATTGTTTGGCGCCGGGAGTAAACTGACACATGCTGACATGCAGCCGTTTTCAGAATACTCCCACACACTCCCTCCACCACTTTATCCATGACATTTCATGAACATGTTTCATGTTCCAGCCATGTAAGACTCCATATTTTACTACTGTTATACGAGGTGTGACAATTAAACGAATTGAACCTGTTACAGGCGAACAGTGAGCACGGGGATGACAAACTGTGCAAACCCTGATCAGGTGATCTTTCCCCAAAATACCTAGTGATTTTCAAGATCGTGGAACGGTCAGTTCGGCTGTGGCGTTTGTTCTAGTAGACCTTACTACAAAATACCTAGTGATTGTTCTAGTAGACCTTACTACCACTCTTCCTCGGAGAAATGTTAAACGTTCAAATGTAGCAACGTGTTAATGTGAAGTTTCTTGTGAAACTTTGGAAAACTGCGAATGTCAAGAATATCCTATATGATAGGTCCATACATGGCAAATGTATATATTTCTTCCACCCTGGATCTCACACAAGTGATTTTAGTTTCCCACAATAGCCTGAAGAATATTTGAATGTCTCACCATTTGTTTGCGACCTATCTAATACAATCAAACAGTCGAATTGGAAAAAAACTATTTGAAATATTAATTATAAACTGAGTAATTAATGAAGGGAATGAAGTGAGGCAGCATGTCGACTCAATTCTTCTTGAGTAATTATATTCTCATTGTTGAGAGATTTCGGTGCCGTGTTTGAAATGAGGATGCGTCAGTTTATATACTGATGATGAGTGATTTATTAGCTTTTATTTATTCGTCTGTATTTAATAACTTCCATAATGACGTTTTGCAGTTTGTGTAATTAGAATGACCCTGGACCTCTTGACGCATCAGAGGGCAAGATCATTAGGTGTAAGTTCCTCTATCAACAGCAGAACTAGAGAACATGTACATGTGCAGTAGAACCTGTGTAAATGAATAACTCTTTAAGAGCATAAAATCTGCCGGTCTCGACTTGGGACCCGTGTATGAACCTGTCTAAAAGCATGTTTTTCACCGGTCCAAAGCGTATGCTTTTAGACAGGTTCTACTGTATAAAGTTAACATGGGGTCATTCAATAAGGACGTTCTCAAGAGAGGTGAGGGTCTAATGGCTTGTGGACAGGGGGAGGGGGGAGGCCATTAAGGACGTCCACAAATGATGGTATTTTTCACCCAGTCCCCCAGTCACCCGGTGTCCCCAGTCCCAAATGTACTTTTTAAAATCTGGGGAAAGTGGGGAATTTTCCCTATATTGGTATTAAACACCAAATTTTAAGCTGGAATTTCTCTTAGAGGTCAGGAATTTCTGTTACTCAGAAAAATCTGGAAATTTGTAGAATTGGTAGTGATACGGGTGCTTGGAAATTTATAGAATGGACATTTGTATGTTCCTACAAATTTTCAGGACACCCTACTTTTCCAAGATATAAAGGACCTCTATGAGAGGGGGGAAGGGAGAGATGCTAAAATGGACACCCTGTATTCAGGGAAGGAATTTTCGGGACGTCCTTTTTGAATGGTCCCCAAGTGTATATTTTGGCCTTAAGATGCTAAGTTTTCAACAGCCTCTCCATTCCTCAAACCCGATACTTTCCATTAAGCATCCTTAATCAAGATGGCGAGCGTCCCGGATGAATTTCACGTTTACTTGGGGATGGGCCGGTCCAGGAACCACCCGAAAAGGTGTTGTAACACAAGTTAGCTCTTCGGACCTATAATGTAAAACAAACACGGTGAATAATAGACACGTAAACGACGCGCTCGGGGTGGCCGAGGCGATGACCCTTGACCCCCAGATCGCCACACTTAATGACGAGGTGGTGATTCGACCATGATGAATGGACCCACGTGGGGTCACGGGCTGACCCTCACTCTTGCCTTACATGGACTTTTTTCGGCAATTGGGGGGCGGGGATAATGGGGCCCATCCTTCATTTCTTAAGCAGGTTTTCGGCTTTACCCCCTCCTCCCCCTCCCCCGGGGTAACCCGATTCATTCTCCACCACCCTCGCGACCCCCTCCCGCTTTCTCACAAATGGCGAGGAGGCATTTAAATTTCGCAGCAATAATCGAGTTACAAAAACATCATTCCAAAAACAAAGGACTATCCTTTACCGGCATTTTGGCAGGGAAACGTGAAAATGAGACCCAGGGTAACCCGAGGAACGGCGCTTTTTTTCTCCCCATTTTTCTTGTAGTAATTAATTGCTTCGGAATCTAAAAAAAGGGGTTGTTTTGGCCCGCGGAACATCACGAGAAATTTCGGTGGAAACGACGAGAGCCTGGCTTGGTTCCGAGATGATCAATCCTTAAAATTTTCAGAAATTTGGACATGTGCATTTTGGATTTTGCATGGCACTGAAGTGAAGAGAGGCAAACAGTTATATTGTACAACTTGTGAAACTTTTCCCGGCTTAAAATAAACTTGGGGACCATTCAAGAAGAACGTCCTCAAGAGGGGGGGGGGGGGTCTGCTGGCATGTGGACAAGGGGAGGGGAAGGGGGAAAGCCATTATGGACGTCTACTAATGATGGTATTTTTTTATTTTTTGAAATTTCTGTTTGATTGAGTTTTAATAGTCAGTGAAAGGAGAAATGGACACCGGACGAAATGTGTCCCCAGTCCCAATTGTACTTGAATTTCTAAAACCTCGGGAAAGTCTGGAATTATGCCTTAATTTATGTTAAACACCAATTTTATGCTGGAGTTTTCCTTCGAGGTCAAGAAATTTCCATTTAATCGGAAAAATCATGAAAAAAAGGTCGTGGATTTGGCAGCGAGGCGGGTGCTTGGAAATTAATGGGTTGGCCCTTTGTATAATACAACAAAATTTCTGGGCACCCTACTTTTGAAACCCTTCGTGGTCATCGTGTGGACAGGAGGGAGTGGGGTGATCCATTTTTGAAGTAATTTCGGGTAGGATGGGCCCTTATAAGCTCGAACACATTTTCTGGACACCCTACTTTTGAAAAAAATTAAGGATATCTATGAGGAAGGGGGGGGGGGGGGAACTGGGGCTAAAACGGCTAAAAAGGACACCGTGTGGGGAGGGGGTGATCCATGTTTGAACCAATTTCGGGGACGTCCTTTTTTGAATGCCCCCTACCTATATATGACCATTCATGGTGATGATTAATTAATGCAAGTTTCGCATTCCCATCCTGTGTTTAATGTGTTTACAGTTTACGATCACGCGTGCTGCATTGTGTATATTCATAAATGAAGGCATCCCGATCCGACTCTAGATACGCAGGTGGCGCCACCGGTTTTTTTATCCTCGTCTTCCCTCTATCCCTGAGCCCCTAATCCAGGACTAGAAGAGGCTCTCGCATTTCATTATTATTGCCCATTTGAAAAGCGTCAATTTGCCCCCACTTTCTCCTTCTTTTCGTCGTCAAAATAACTTTATGGGAATATGTGAAAGTTTTATGAATCGCGTAAGTAGAATATAATGCTCCTCGTTGGTTTCGGCGGAAATTCTTGCGCCAAGCTGGCAGTCTTAGTTGCGAGAGGCTCGTTGTTTGTCTTCAACTACATAAAATCGCACCAAGTGGTCCATAAAAGTTGTTAGGAACCTATTCGAGCGAATATTTCGGTTTTTTTTTTAAATCTCTAAAACTTTTTTCCCTCCTCCTCTTTGGTTTTTGGCGGCTCGTTTTTGCCCAGTGAGACATTTTGCGTGGTGACTTTCAAACGACAAGAAATTTCAAACACGAAAACCTCACTAGAAATCTCTCAAAATAAACTAAATCAACACGGCGAAGAGAAACACGGGACTCGTTACATTGAACCGGGGCCAGAAGAGACTTCCTGTGCTGTTGCGGAGTCTCACCCCCTCCGTCTTCTTTTTTTTACCCCCCAAATTTCTTTCTTGTCCGTGGTTTCTGACGTTCCCCATCCCCATTGCCAATCACTTGTCAGCCCCAAGTGTGGGATGTCGAAAACAGCCAACGAATTGTTTCGAGGGGACCTTTGGTGAGGACGTGGTCCTGATGACATCCAGAACTATAGAAGATAAAAAGTATCAGAGTATGGTCTGCAGTCTGTCATCTGCCGAAAATGTCTGCTAGCTAGATTGGTGGTTATCATCAATATATTCAGATTTCAACTTTTTTCCAACTTTTGAACTTGCAACTTTGCTGGAATGTTGGAATTCAATTCAACTCAGTACCCTACAGTCAGCAAATGAATGCCATATGGTAGGAGGGAGTCTTACCCAATTTCAGGAGAATACTCCTACGTCAGTAGCGACTTAGACATCATTGTTAGATTTAATTTTTACTAAATCTGGACATTCGCCGGAAGGCTTTTCCATCGTCTAATCGCATTCAAAAAGAAGGACCAATAGTAAGCTTCCGTTTTTGGGCACGAAGCTCGGTCAAAGGATTTGAGTGATTATGTCCACTCCTAGAGTGGTCCTTAGGCGTTAATATATATTTAAATTACGAGAAAGATTAAAACGTTTGAATAACCCTATAGATAATTTTTCTCGTCTGGACCTCAACGTGTCCCAATTCAGAGAGTGGAGCATTTCTGTCACACTCGCGGAATGTTGGTAACTACCCTTAACAAATCTGGCTGCCCTACGCTGGACCATCTCTATCTCCTGATTAAGAACCATTCTGTGAGGGTTCCAAATAGGAGCGCAATGTTCCAACATAGGGCGAACCAGAGTTGGGTAGCCAGTTTCCGCTACATATTTCGACAGTGAGTTGAACACCATCCGTAAAGTATGTAGGTTAACAAGTTTTCCGTTTCTGGGGCCCATATTCCTCCTCACCACGCATCGATCCGGATGTTGTATTTTTTTATGCTCAAGATGGGTCAGCCTTGATGTCCACCCTGCGGTTGGTGTCTCGCTGCTCATGGATTATTTAATCCAATTTGCAAGTTGTTCGCTATCTGTTTGTCACGTTTTATTCCCCTCTGGTCCACCCTAGCTTCTCACCGGGACATTGGGCAGGTAAATCCATAAATAGTAAATAGGCCCACCTGGCGTGCAAGTTTCCATTTATCACAATTGCGATGACAAATATGAATTGTTGCATAATTTAGGAGGATTATTTATGAAATGAGCGGTTACCCTGCTATTTCCTGCCCCCGTGTTTTGCACCAACCCCTATTTTATCATGTTACCGTTCACACTTTAAAGATTGGGGAATTATTATCGCTTTTCATTTGGTGAATTAACGCCAATTTGGGAGACAAATTTTGGGTGAAATTTCATGCATTATAGAAAGTAATTCCTTATATATTTGATTAATTCTCTCGCGTTCTCCTCCAAGGCCGTATATATGAGAGAGACATTGGGAAAAAATCCCCCCGAAATATGAGAAATGTTACAAATTTTACAAATTGCACTTTTAAGAAAAACTTCAATTTTTGTTTTAAAAATGCCATTTTGCTGCATTAAAATTGCGATTTGTCTTGTGCAAAAATGCGGAGTTTTTTTTGTGAAATAAAAGTGAGATTTTTCTGCTTTATAAATGCAATTATTCTGTATTAAAAGTGCTCGCCATATAGTAGTTTATATGCCATGTACTATGTCCATTCATGATCCATATGTTTTATTCCAGACACACACAAAAAAAAATAATAATCGATTTGCAATATTATTTGTTATCATTATTTTATTGTGGCATTTATTCAGGTATAGTGTGTTTGTACGAGTGTATACACACAGTATATCGTGCACAAAAACTCGAGTATATAAAATGCATTTCGATCGTGCAACAGGGGTCACTCGACAGGTCAACGCGATATGGATTAGCAATGGAGGAGGCATAAACCCTGACAAGACAGCAGAAATGATAAATGCTCTTATTTTTTCTCCGTAGTTTTCCATCGTTGAATATTGAAACAATTTTGAAACGGGGAGTTTATAGAAGAAATCGCGACAAATTGTGGGTTATGCAAAACTACTCAACCCATAGATTTTACAGTCATTTGCATTGTGCGTTTGTCACGTCGACCATCCATAATTTAGCACACGAACGTGCGGAAACCTATAATAAACCGACGGGAGAGACTTAATAGAGTGGTTACATTTGCATATCCAGTGCGTGTGCAATTTAGGGGCACAAATTCTCAGAAAAAGTCAATATTTAGGGAAATGGATTTATTGAGAGCTGTTGCATGTATGCAGATTTTCCTCTTACTTATAGACACGGGACATGTTACAGACCTAAAATATAAATCTGCATTTCAGGACAACTTAGAATTCTGTATTTTTCAACTTATATCCCGGGTAGAAAAGTTATAATTGGACATATGTGGGCCATATTTAACCCTTGCTGTGCCAATATATAGTCATATTTGGCCCTTGATGGACCATATTTGACCCTGAGTTATGTGGGAGAATATGTTCGACCATATACATACTTTATGTCCAGACGTTTCCAATTTCTGGTCTATAAATGGTCCATATTTGTTATTTTCCACTCGGGATCTTCAAGTGTGTTTTGGAATTTGGATGAAAGTTTTAATGAATTTCTGATTTACGATGTTTAACTACGAAAATTCCACTTTATGATGCTGGAATGATTCTTGGTTGTACTTTTCATTTAGTACATACATTATGATGACTAACTTGAGCAGATTTTTTGAAATTTAACTAAAAAATCGAGCTTAATTTAACATTAAATTAGCCGCACAAACGAGAGAGAACTGAAGTCAAACAGAGAATTCAAAAAGACTAATTAGAATTGGAACAACACATTGAAATTAAGAATAACAACACGTGGCACGTGCATGGTGTGCACGTGACGCACGTGGAGGCGTTCCAAATTCGACACATTGTATTCCAGAGTCATTTTCATCTATGTAGTGTGCCAATTTTGTGTGCCTTAAGTAAAAATGTTTAAAAAACACTGCTTAGATGATTGATGCAAGGAAAAACACAACAAAAGCGTGTCACAATGTGCGATAATTGTAGCTTATGCTCAAGTTTATTCATACGAGGCAACTTTAAACATCGTTCATTGCTATTATTCAATTGTGGAGCAGAAAGAGAAATTGAGAAGGCACTAGAAAAGAAATAGAAAACAAACAAAAAATCTAAATTTTCCTTGCTCTGTACAATATAGCATGTTTAAATGTTATCTCCGGGGAAATGTATCCCAGTCTTGGCTCAAGTTGCGTCTGCTGGTACGTACTATACGAAGTTGTTAAATGATCTATTTACATTGTTGGTGCACCTTACAAGTCTCTTAAGGCCTGTTCAAAAGGTTGACACAGAATGTTAAAAAACCATTAGCGACCAACTACAAGGTGGGATGTAACGCATATGTCTGTCACATATGGTCTTTTCATGTTGATAGCTACCCCATATATATATAAGAAGAGCTCAAGTCGGGTCATTTAAGTTGCACCAAAACAAACCTAACAAGCTATGGGATGCAAACATGCAGAATCTGCTAATTTTCTTAAACATATATAGTCGACTTTCCAAGTAAGACATGATACTTTGTAACCATTGACTGCCAACATGAAACATTATAGGGTTCATATTGGTCCACCATTTAATAAATGCATTTTTTATACAAATGCCTATTTTTTTCATTTCTTTTATGATGCCAGAGGAAGGTTTTTCATCGCGGTGCTTGGGTGAATATTCTCCGATATATCGACTAATATCTTGGAAATATTGATACAAGTAACTCGAGTTTGCGTGCCCCCACCCCCCTGATGCACCAGTTCTATCTACACTTAAGTTCATTAAATACGCCCGCCAATTCCACAGCCACCATACTTATTATACGTTCTTACAGCATATTTCAGGTCTTTTTTATTTCGATATAATGTACGTGTGCCTTGTTTTTGCCTGCGTTTTTTTTATTCGTACATGTGTGTGCGTGGCATATTGGAATTTTTTTTGTACTTTCCTCCCTCCAAATTTCATTGACAACTGCAATTGGCATCAGAAAACTATTAAACCGGCATTACTCCTGGCAATAATTGGGTAACACTATACACTTCCAACTTGCAAATGCCACGAATGCAATAGCCAAATAATAATAATAAAAAAAAGATGGGGAGGGAAAAAAAAAGTTGGCAAATGATGTTATGAAAAACTTACTTACAAAATGTAACAATAAGTGATGGAATTTTTTTTACCACGTACGTTACAAAAAACAGTGTACGAGAAAGTACAAAAATAAGGAACATGGTTTTGTATACAGCATATAGACCAATATTTAGTGAGTCTTCGTAATTAGCATCATCAGAAAATATTTCACCTTTATATCCCAAGATTAATCAGAAAAACAACAAAATGCAAGCCACAGAAAATCATCAACAATAACATTCCTGCAAGATAGTCGAGATAGAAAATCTTCTACAACCACGCCTCAAACAACATTTCAAATTCCATCATAAAGTGTAGTTAGAACCAGATTTAACGAGACTTTGTATAATATAAATGCATTTATAACTGCATCAAACCAAGCCCAACCTACAAAGAAATTTCGGTGACAGCATGGCAATGTTTAACATCCTGGAAGCAGGGGTTGAAGACCTACCCTCATGAATATTCGTAGAGTCAAAAATCATTTGACCCGTGCCATATAGTGGACCGAATTAAACGAAGGTGATTGACGTCATAAAACCCTAGTGCCAAACCCTTTGTGCAGGTGTTTCCCGTTGGGGAAACGTGCCCTTTGCACGTTCAAATTACAAATCCGTGATTGAAAATAAAACAGAGTTAAAACGGTTGCGTCAGACACACTTTCGCTATTTCGTCAATATATATCATATTGTTGTTAGAATACTACATTCTCTAAAAATTTGCCAAAAGTTTTAGGAAAATTTCTAGAAATTATAACATTATTTCAGATTGAGGTCCTTTGTCATCACATTTTGGAGGGGAGGAGGGATAGGTCCAGTGGTTGGAACACGTTTTAACACCACTGTTGCATGTTATTTCGATTGTGTGGGGGTCGTAATATCTACTTTAATAAATCCATAATTGTGTGCGAATTTCAAAGCTGTTCATATTTTTTGGTCGACACATAATAATAAGCCAATAGTTGGGACATGCATAATTTAGTAGGCATCGGTCAAGCATACCTGGAAATTAATGTTGCTACGAAACCCAACGAATATATCACAAAACACAGGGGACAATAAATATAGGGGAAACAAGTCTAATATCTGCGAATTATCCAATGAAAATGGTGTAAAGCGTGACACATTTTTACAACTTTTGAGTGTAGGAGAACTGAAACACTGTCATTTTATAAAAATAAAAATTTCGAAAAATAAAGTTTAATTATTTAGGGGGGAGGATATTTATCTGAGATAGCAAACTTTTTATAGCATTTACAAGTTTATGAATCTCAGAAAAGTTTAACCTTTGGTTCCAATTAAATTTTCAGAAAAAAAAGTTCAAAAATACCCAATATTGTGGATTCAATTTTCAAAATGTGGGGCAATTCAAAAATAACGTCCTCAAGAGTGGGTAGGGGGTGTCTGCTGGTATGTGGACAGGGGGGGATGTCAATTTTTGAATGGCCCCTTATACAAGTATTTCCTTTATTATGTACAACCTTTCTACTTACATTATATGAATTCTTTTCCCATTTTTCAACATTGTTATGCTTTTCAATTTGCATGAATTATATACCTAGCAAGAAACCAGTAAATTATAAGACTAATTAGTAATCTAGTTACAGCTCAAATATCCACGTCAAAGACATGGCATTGTTGTTGTTGTTGTGGTGAAGTCCACATCTCGTTAAATTTCATTTAAAAAGAAATAATACCCATTGCTAGCTATGCTATGATTAAGCATTTCCTTAAAAATATAAACGGGAAATAGTAATAACACGTTACAGTTATGTAAGGAATATGTCTTCGGGGAAATATTTTACACAACCTATATATTTGCATTTTCCAATTCACTCAGCCAGCCAGTCAACACTACATGTTAAATTGTCGTTGTTATGCAATTGATGTGCTATTAAAGTATCAATTGAAGGATACACAATACCACACACATCGTCAGCGCCCCATTTACTGGTGATGACGTCATCAAAGGCGCTAAGAATCATTTTGGTGGGGCCCGAAATATAAAATATTTCGTCAAATATAAAAGGGAAATTGCTTTTTTGCATTTAAATTGTGATTTTTCTACTCTAGAAACGGAATTTTCTTAGCATTAATTTTAGCAATGAATTTTTATTAAGGTGAAAACTCAAATTCCCTAAGGTGAAAACACAAATTTCCTAAGGTGAAAACTCAAATTCTCTGAAATTTCATAAGGTGAAAACTCAAATTCTCTGAAATTTCATAAGGTGAAAACTCAAATTTTCTAAGATAAAAACTCAATTTCTATTTCACCTGGGCCAATAATAGCCAAGATAGTCCACCCCAATATTCCGGATGCCATCCCCGCCAAATCTGTGATTCCATATACGGCCTTGGGCCCGAATAATTGCTGTCATGCCAACATAGTTTCAGCGTGAAATTTGCATGTTATAGTAGCACGTTGGTTGTTGTGCCATGTGAAGACCCCTCCCTTCAGCCTTCGCCCCCCCTGCCAATCAAACGATGGTTTCCCTGTTATCCCCGTTATTGCCTTTCGAGTGCCTCAGCTCTATTAAGCGGGGACAGTGACTTTTAAGACGGCTTTTTATCTCGGGAATTGCGAGACTCATCCCCGTTGTTTTTTGTTTTTTCCTGCCGTCGATCGTGTAGGCCAGCGCCGACGAGGACGAAGGCGTCCCCGGGGATGAAGCGACGCAACCGGCGGACGAAAAGCACGGAAAAGGGATAGAAAAACGGCCGGACGAAGAGCGCTATTCGCCGTCGCATCCCACTTCGGAGACCGGCGACGAGGAACCCTATCAGGTAAGGGACAAATTATTTATTATCGTGGGATTTATGCGGGTGTCCTTTGATCCTCGGATGTTCGGTTGTGCCAGATCCAAATATACAGATCTAATGTAACAAGTTCATGATTATATCAGACTCAGCTTGAGAGGATCCATATAAATTCTAATTAATCTGAAATAAGTCCAATGAAGTGCTGTTAAGATGCATTATTTTGTATATTTCATGTAAACAACCAAATATGGGCCAACCAAAAATGGCAAGACCAGAAATTGGACACGTATGGACATATATGGGCCAGATATGTCCAGGCAAAGGACATGCATGGCTTATAGTATGGCTAATAGATGTATAATCAGTTGCTAATTAAGGCACATATGGCCCATGAAGGGTCAAGTATGGGCCATACGTGGCTATATATGGTCCTTCATAAGCCAAATATTGACCATACGTGGTTGTATATGGCACATCAAGAGCCAACTATGGCCCATACGTGGCTATACAAGGCCCATCAAGGGTTAAATATGGCCCATGCAAGGCTGTATTAAGGTCAATCAAGGGTCAAGTATGGTCCTTCAATAGCAAGTATGGCCCATACATGGCTGTGTATGGCCCATCAAGAGCCGAGCATGACTTATACGTGGCAATATAAGGCCCATCAATAGTTAAATATGGCCCATACATGGCTGTGTAAGGCTCATCAAGGGTTAGATATGGGCCATACATAGCTGTATGTGGCCTATCAAGAGTCAAGTATGGCCCAAACGTATAAAAGGCCCTTCAAGAGCCATATATGGCCCATACGTGGCTATATTAGGCCCATCAAGGGTTAAATATGGCCCATACATGTCCATATATAAATGTTCCACTTTGGTACGTTAAAATTCAGAATATTAAAACCAAGGGACTGAGAGCCCTAACGGTAACGCTATACAGTATACAGATTATTTTGTATATTTCATGGAGATTCGATGCATGAAATTGTCGGATTAGTCTTTATTTGGCAAATCTTAAAGAAATGTGAAGTGGTTGTTGCGTTAAATTTGTCATAATGTAGAATTAATTTGAGATAAATTATTATTTTTCGTATATCATGAAACATGGATTTCAAAAGTTTCATATTTGTAATACAAACTTTGCAATCATACAATTTGTTAGATGTAAAGTATTGCTAAGGGGGAGAGATTGATTTTGCGAGAATTTTAAGGGTCTTTTAATCCCTCTCTAAAAATTTCGAAAATGTCATCAATTTTCTCCTAGTCTATAAGCTAGATTCTATTATTGACTAGGCTGTACGTGTATCGCGTTTCCCCGAATATTTACATTTCGGAGAACTAAAGACCTATGTAGGGCAGCATTCGCCGAATAACTCCTGCTCTCAAGTTTTAGAAAACATTGGGAAGGGGATTTGAAAATAGGGAGATTTGTGCAAGCAGGGCGACGAAATTTTTAAGTACAGGCTTAGCATTTAGAGAATTTTGACTTTTAAAATTGCATTTTACTGTTCTGATTGTCAAATAAGTTTAAATGCCGATAAAATTTGAAAAATTAACATTTTCCAATATTATATATTTTTATATAGCTATTATTATTTTTATTACAAATGTTATTAGCACTGGTCAAATACATAATCCATGAAAATATATATTAGTCATGGCAGTAAATTACATAAAAATCACATGACACATCGAAATGTAATATTCTCAACAAGGGCATACATGTTTCTGTTAACACAATTGTCTTAAGGCATGCTTTCTTAAGGGCACCCTGCAGTTCAGTGTTTTTAAGATTTGTATACTAACGACACATAAAATGAACCCCCCCTTCAAAAACTGACCCCTTCCCTACCCCCTGTCAACATGGTGTTAATTTTACCAAGACCTCACACCTCATAGACGTCCTTAATTTTTTTAATAGTAGGGTGTCCAGAAAATTTGCTGGAACATGCAAATGCCCATCCTATGAATTCCCAAGCACCCACCTCGCTACCAATTCCGCGAAATTTTTCCATGTTTTTCGGAATTAGTGTTTAACACAAAATCCCCACTTTCCCCATGTTTAAAAAATTCATGTACACTGGCGACACATTTCATCTGGTGTCCATTTCCCCTTTCACTGACCTATAAAATTCAAACAGAAAATCCAAAAACAGAAAAATACCATCATTAGTGGACGTCCATAATGGCTTCTCTCCTCCCTCCCCCTGTCCACATTGTGTCCACTTGCCAGCAGACTCCCCCACCCCCTCTTGAGGACGTCCTTTATGAATGGCCCCTTATCATAGCTGGAAACTAGCTTTGACAATTACCATTTGTAAAATTGCATTTTGAAAATTGCTTATCAGTCATAAATCATGTGACAGTTTTCTAATTATTGAAATGTAATTTAGGTCCTCTCATGCATGGCGTTTGTTTATACAAAATTCACAGTGCGTTTCATTTGAGAAACATTGTTCTCGGACCCCATGTTGACAAACAAAATGTTGGATCGTTTATTTTTTATTTTTTCACTTTGATAACAGTGTTATTAAAACTACACCATGCCGTGTTAAATGGACAAGCGTTTTAATTGAATTTCATATTAAATGGCTTACCCTCAGTGTTCGGCAGTAATTGAGTACATTGAATGAATTTGAGTTACGAGTAAAAGAATACTGAGTACAAAGAGCAGTTTCAATAAGAAATGTACGAAAGTAAGTGACTCCAAACCGTAATGAGTACAATGTACTCATAATAGGTGATTATACAAATGTCCTCGAGTATTAACGTAAACTGAAATTATGAGTACCGGTGTACTCGAGTATGATCAGAAATACTTTTAGTGAGTAATTGAGTCGCTTGAGTGAATTGTGTGAATGAGTAACTTGAAATGAGGGCCATCCGAAAAGCTAATATGCATGTATTCTAATTTTTACATTTCTACTTTATGTACTTTTGTACTCTGATTTACTGTTCTGTTTTTCCTTTAATTATTAAGATTTTGCTAATGTCTAAGAGGGTTAATTTTGTGTACTCGTATTCATTAAAAAAATATTAAAATTGAAATAAATAGTTCCCTGAACAGTTTTTGTAATCCGCCATACTCGTAATCTGTACTCATATCCACGGGTACAAATTACTCAAGTTTGGCTACGATACAACTCATACCATGGAATATGATTCCACAGGTACTCGTTGTCAGTACTTCCGAACCCGAGTACATATTTGACCAAGGTTGAGTACTCATTTCACACGACTACTGATTACAGTAGAACCTGTCTAAATGCATACGCTTGGGATCGGTGAAAAATATGCGTTTAGAGAGGTTCTACTGTACTTGTGTTCACTTTAGAACCATTTTAAATAAATTGTTTTGTATCATTAAAAATGTAGCATCTTATTTATGTATTTATGTAACGTCTTATTTAGGTGTCATTAAGTGATATAGTAAATTTTCGGAGATTGACATTAGGGCATGCTAATGATTTTTTAAGGCACTTTACTAAGGTTTCGAATTCCTCGTCGAGTGCCCCGCGCATGCGCATTGGGTGCTGTTTTTCTTCATCATAAATAGACCTTTCCTAGGCCTATTGCCCCGAATATAGAGAGCACCTAAAAATACGCAGGCTGGTGTTGTCGTGACGTCACGGCGAGGGGCACGAGGTGCCTCCCTCCCCCTCCCCCCTCCTCCTGCGGATCCCCCAGCGCTTTCCACTTTCTCATTATAATTCCTCCTGGGGTCTGAAGTGAAATCCAGGGTTTCGGTTTTCAGCGTTGCACCGGCGCAAAAATGCTTTCGAATAATGGCATTGTTTGCGTTTCCGGTTCTGTACGCGCCACAGATACACGGAGAACCTTTAGAATTTCCCTAAATTTCATTTATGGGGATTGGAAACGCTAATTTGAACGCGAGGGGTCGGGGTGGTCGCAAATTTCGGGGGCAGCTTTGTGGATAATGAAAATTCCGTGAAAGGCAAAGGACATCAATCCGAATATTTTATCTTTAGAAATATAAAAGACACGTTTAGACCTTTTCATGTGTGTACAGTTGCGTGTTGTGTGCGTACGCATGTTCAGAACATGTTTATCACATGGTGTACTTATCTGCATGGCTTGGAAGCTAGCATTGTTTGCCTATGTTCAGGGGAATATAATATTAACTTTTATCTTTAGTTCACAGATCACTAGTTAGTTTTTTGTGAAATTAAATATATTTTAAAGGTTGAAAATAAGTAAACTGAAAACATATTTTCACATTTTTAAATATCTTAACTTGTATCACAAATTTATCGAATTTGTTTTTTAGTTAGTAGTACACCTACCTATACCTCTCTATACGGCCTTTCGCTATAACTGCCTTTTTTTAATTATGGCACTTTTTCGATTTACGGCCCACAATGTTTGGTTATAACGGCCAAAAAAACTGCTATAAATAAAGAAAGTGGCCAAAAAATGTGATAAATTACCCCAATTTGCACAAACAAGGTCGGATTTGGCTAACAATACAACAACTTATGGGTTTTACTTCGTTTAATAAGGGGAAAAAATGAAAATCACAATGCATTAATAATGTGTTTCGTTATACGGCTTTTTCGCTTTACGACCAACTTTTCCGGAATGTATCTAGGCCGTAAAGCGAGGTATGGGTGTATTAGTTATGATTTTTCAAATTAATGTCTGCAATATTCATTTGGTTGAAAAGATATATCCTTAGTTTTAAATCTAATATTTTAATATATCGATATTTCCAGATTTACATTATATATTTGAAATCAAATCATGTTATCTTTGACAATGACTAGGTCATCAATTGCCATCTCTGATGGTTCAACAATATTAAACCTTCGATGTTGGAAATTGCGCTCTTATTTAGAACCCTCACAGAATGGTTCATATTCAGGATATAGAGATGGTCCAGCGTAGGGCAGCCAGATTTGTTAAGGGCGATTACCAACATTCCGCGAGTGTGACAGAAATGCTCCACTCTCTAAATTGGAACATGTTGAGGTCCAAACGTGGAAAGTTATCTATATGGGGTTATTCAAACATTTTAATCTTTCTCGTAATTTAAATATATTAAGGCCTAAGGACCACTCTAGGAGTAGACATGATCACTCAAATTCTTTGACCGAGCTTCGTGCCAAGATGGATGCTTACTATTGGTCCTTCCTTTTGAATGCGATTAGACGATGTTAATCCTGATGAAAAAACAATAAACTAATAGAAATTTATATTGTTATTTGGGCACTATTTGTTTTAATTGTTTTCTATGGTTCCTGTATTGACTTCTATGGTTTAGCTGTATTGACTGAACAATAGAAAACCATTGAAAGCAATAAAACTATAATATAAATTTTCTATTGATACCAATAGAAAACAATGTTCCAAATAACAGTAGAAACCAATAGAAATCTCGATTGTTTTTTTCACCAGGGATATTAATAGCCTTCCTGGCGAAAGTCGAGATTTATTAAAAATTCCATTTAACAATGATGTCTAAGTCGCTACTGACTTAGGGGAGCATTCTCCTGAAATTGAGTATAACTCCCCCTACCACATCGTATTTATTTTCTGACTGTATGTAGGGTACTGAGTTGAATTATTGAAATTAATCATCATTATAATGATGTTAGAACTGTGTACAGTTGTCCACTGTGGATACACAGGGTTAGGTGGTTTAGTGGCGACGCTATCCGGCTGGCAAGTGGTAGACCCAGGTTCGATTCCTGACTGTGGATTTCGCAGTTTTCCACAGTTGTCCTCCTCCTCCTCCACAGCAGTCCTCTCCTTATTCTTCTACTTTCTCTTTCCTTTGACTCGTGTGTATTCAGGATATGGGGTTAGTTGTGTTTGGGCCTCTAAACTTCAATCAACCACCCAACCACTGTTGATAACCCTTTATGCACCCCTCTCGATATCAAAACGACATCATCGATGGTTATTACGATTAAACCTATCGATTTTCTGTAACTTCTGTCATCTTCGAATTCGTTGAGGGCTCGATCCTTGCAGAATCACCTCTTGAGGGGCGTCGACAGCTTCGGATTCGAATGTGGATTCGTCCTCCTTGCACCCTGTACTTCCTGCACGCCATCCGACACCCTCATTTCTCTGTCAGCTCAATCTTCGTCTAGCGCCAAACCACTTAAAACTGACAAATGCAGGCCATTATTGTGAAAGCCCCCCATCCACAGTGCAACCATTGCCTCGTTTTGCGCCTGATTCGATTTGTTGTTCGCACCAATGGGCATCCATGCGGAGCGAATCGTGCAGTTTTTAAAAATGAAAGGGCCTTTTGTGCCGCCATCTTGGAAAAGTGGGCATCCCTCGGGACCTAAACAGCGAGGCGCCATTGGTTGGCTGTACGAGGGACTGGTAGGGAAAAGCGAATAATTCACGAGGATGGACGGGACGGTGGCAAATTGTATGTGACAGATTATTATTTTTATAAGCGATTCCCTGGCGGCCGATAGATTACCCGGAGACGTTAAACGCACCTGATAGGAGCGCCGTTTCCAGCCCAAATTCGATCAAGTACGCCCGGGGGTTTGTGGCTAATGGCTTCTCAACAATGGCGGCGCTGCTACACATGGAGTAATTCAATCAAATGCGAAGCCCGCTCTATTTTTCCCTTTATTATCCTCCAATTGTTCGTTATTGTCTCGTTATGAAATGCTTTGAGACCCCTGCGTGCGTCGCTATGGGCACCAATACGAAGATGCACTCGATGAGGGCGACTGCGCATGCGCCACACTGCGCATCATGTGCCTATTTAAAGACCAATAGATGTGCTGTAGAAGGGTATCCCATATGGGGTCATTCAAAAAGAACGTCCCCGAAATTCCTTCAAAAATTGCTCCCTTCCCTCTTCTCCTCCCTCCTATCCTCTGTCCACATTGTATCCATTTTAGCCCCAAATTCCCCCCTCCTCCTCCTCAAAGACGTCCTTAGTTTTTGGAAAAGTAGGGTGTCTAGAAAATTTGTTGGAACAATGTACAACGGCTCATCCTACCAATTCCACGACATTTTTCCAGATTTTTATAATTAACGGGAATTTCCTAACTTCGAAGGGAAATTCCAGCATAAAATTGGTGTTTAGCACAAATTTAGGCATAATTTCAGACTTTTCCAAAATTCTAGTAAATTTGGAACTGGCGACACATTTCTTCCGGTGTCCATTTCCCCTTTCACAGACCTTTAAAACTCAAACAGAAAATCCAAAAACTGAAAAATGCCATCATTAGTGGACGTCCATAATGGCTTACCCCCTCTCCCCCCTGGGCACATGCCAGCAGACCTCCCTCCCCCTCTTGAGTATGTCCTTTTTGAATGGCCCCTATACCAATTTCTATCTGGATCTGATCCAAGCACTGGTCAATAACTGTTCCAATAATAATGTTCCAGGTCTTCTTCTCTTTTTGTATAGTCCGTAGTTCTTGTATGGCGCCCCCTTGAGGACATTGGAATGTTTGCCTATTTCGGGGGGTCCCATCCATACACTACATGTAGACAACCCCTTCTATCTAATTTAAAAGTTCGCACCGGTCACATTGAATGGAATTTTGGAATTCTGAGCGGAAATACTTAAAATTCGGGATGGGGGGATAGAAAAATACCAGCATTGGAACTGTGGAAAATATAGTTATGATATCGGAACCCCCTGAATTTCATCGCACTGTCCTGCCATTCCAAAAAGCACTATCCCGTTTCTGGCAAGAATATCTGACGCCCCTCGACCTCCCGTCTCCTCGGGGGTCAGAGTTCGCGGAACGTCGTTTTGGATAGAAATCTATGGCTGCTCCTGGGAGCTCGCCGGACCCCCCGTCCGTCCGTCGTCTCCGACCGCGTGGGGGCGACGCTGACCCCATCACTGTCTCTTATCTGGGTCACGACATCACGCCTCACGACGGAATGTGCGTTGACAAGTGCCATGTTTTGTGGAACGTTGGTCCCGCGTGCCCTGGTGTGGTGGGGGTACCCCGGTTCTTCCCACTTACACCTCACCCGCGAGTCCTCCTCCTCCTCACTCTCGGGACAACACGTGTTGCTGCCGGGGGTCAGCGGAGGACCCGTGGGTCTGATTTACGAGCTGTCCTAATGGCGTGTGACAAGGTGTAGATCCATTCGAACTCCGAAACGACTCCACCTCACCTCGGTGTGCCTGCTTCACATCAGATTTATGGCTAGCAGAACGCTGTTTTTATTATTCACTGCATGTATTATTCATTAGAATTTCCCTCCTCCTCCCCCCAACCCTCCTCGTTTTCCAATATGAGATTCAGGTAGCACGGGGGTGACCCATAAATCCTGACGCCCTGACAGCGCGGGGTGGCCGGGGCGCGGGTTTTAAGAGATGAGACGCCAGCCCCGGCACGCGACGAGAGTGCCTGTCGTGACACCCTTCCGGTGTGACGGTGTACTACCACTTCGGATTTACATCAGGAGTTAGGGACACAACATTCTGCCATGGGGCCATTCCAAAGGACGTCCTCGAGAGGGGGGTTAAGAGAGGGGGTCTGCTGGCATGTGGACAGGGAGGAGGTTATTTTGTGATGGTATTTTTCAGTTTCTGGATTTTCTGTTTAATTTAGTTTTAAAGGTCAGTGAAAGGGGTAATGGACACTGGAAGAAATGTGTCCACAGTTCCGAATGTACTTGAATTTTTAAAACCTCGGGGAAGTCGGGAATTATGCCTAAATTTGTGTTACTCACCAATTTTATGCTGAAATTTCCCTTCGAAGGCATGGAAATTTCCGTTAATCGGAAAAATCTGGGAAAATGTGGAATTGGTAGAGAGACGGGTGCTTGAAAATTTATAGAATTGGCCTTTGTATGTTCGAAAAAATTTCTGGACACCCTACTTTTCAAAAATATTAAAGACGTCCATGAGGGGGAAGGAGGTCTGGGGCAAAAATGGCCAAAATGGATAAAATGTACACCATATGGACAGGGGGTTTTGGGGAGGGGATAAAGGACATGTTTTGTAGGAATTTTGGGGACGTCTTTTTTGAATGGCCTCTTATTAAGATTTATTGGATGGGCCTTTGTATACGTTCCAACAAATTTTCTGGACACCCTACTTTTTAAAAAAAATTAAGGACGTCTAGGGGAGGGGGGTGGGTATGGGATGAAATGGACGCTTTGTGTGCAGAGGGTAGGGGAAGAAGGTGGTCTGAGATAAAATGGATACCATGTGGACAGGAGGGGTAAGGGGAGGAGAACAATTTTTGGAAGATTTTCAGGGATGTCCATTTTGAATGGCCCCTGTACAGTTTGTAATCTAATTAGAAATAGTGTACAGAACATCACAAGTACCCTGCAACAAGTGTTAACACTGTGTACCAGAAGAGAATTGGAATTTGCAACCGGTTTTGTTTTAATTTGTTTTTTGTTTTTAGTGACAAATGTTCTCATTACAGTAAACCTAAAATTTGTTACAAACTTACAATGATAAATAATCCAATGAGGTTTATGAGTAGTTTGGTGTCACTTACATCTGTTTTTTTGTTTCTGGTTGTACCCAGTGTTTTTCGTATCCATGTTTTTCCTCACGCTTCTTCTCGCGATGGGGTCCTTAATCTTAATATCACGTCTTACTCGGACCATAATGCATCTCTTCGAGAAGACTCCAACTGGGATGATCAAGTTTCCCCACCCACATTTTAAAAATAACACAAATTGGGAAGTGGGTTGCTTATATGTGAGTACACCTTAGGCAAAACTGCATTTATCAAAAGGGATTTTGGACGGGTGTGTGTGAACCGCCCAATTGAAAACAATGCCTTTGTGGACCGGACGGCATTTCGCCGCAGAAACCGACAGACAAAAACCTGACGTCTGAACCGGTCAAAAGACACCCCTCCCGTATTCCTGACTTCTGAACTGGTCAATAGACACCCCTCTCCTATGCCGGACGTCTGAACCGGTGAAAAGACACCCCTCTTTTATGCCGGACGTCTGAACCGGCTAAAAGACACCCCTCTCTTGTGCCTGACGTCTGAACCGGTCAAAAGACAACCCTCTCTTGTGCCTGACGTCTGAACCGGTCAAGACACCCCTTTCTTAAGCCTGAACCGGTCAAAAGATTCCCCTTTCTTATGCCTGACGTCTGAACTGGCCAAAAGACACCCCTCTCTTTTGTCTGTCCTCTGAACCGGTCAAAAGATACCCCTCTCTTATGCCGGAGGTCTGAACCGGTCAAACGACACCCCTTTCTTATGCCTGACGTCTAATCCGGCCAAAAGACACCCCTCTCTTATGCCGGACGTCTGAACCGGTCAAAAGACACCCCTCTCTTAAGCCTGAACCGGTCAAAAGATTCCCATTTCTTATGCCTGACGTCTGAACCGGCCATAAGACACCCCCTCTCTTGTGCCGGACGTCTGAACCGGCCAAAAGACACCCCTCTCTTATGCCTGACGTCTGAACCGGCCAAAAGACACCCCTCTCTTATGCCGGACGTCTGAACCGGTCAAAAGACACCACTTTCTTAATTCTGAACCGGTCAAAAGAC
>JAQGBW010001078.1:0-29889 GCA_034698625.1 Julus scanicus | reverse complement strand
GATGAGTAGCAATCGGGAAGAAAGTTTTAAGTCACTACAGGACCCAAATCTTTTTTCCCGACTGCTATTCAAAATTTGAAATGTTAACAAAATAAAAACAAATTTTACTGCATACTTTTTTACTGTTTGTAATAAATTTTGATTGTGTGATGTCAAATTACCGAACCCCTTCCTCTCCCCCCCCCCCTTTTTCACAATTGTCACAAAAAACAAACAACCCACCCCCCCTTGGTGTGACATAATTTTAAAATGACCCCAAAGTATTTAGTGGAATTAGTTAATTTTTCATCGTACCGTTTCCAGAGGATCCTTATTCCAATTTTCCACGAACACAACTCCAGTACGTCCACGAGGTTGGCTCCGGCTGGTTCGGCCAGGTGAGTGTCGCTATTCAGAGTTTTGGTCCTTAATTTTTTTATTAATTCTTAGTTGTCATATTTACCATTTTTCTCTTTGTAAACCTCAGGTCGTGGAAGGGGAGGCCTACGGTATCATTCCAAATCAAAGGAAGACCAAAGTCGTGGTCAAGATCCTTATGGAAGGGGCCAACACGACAGACCAAATGTATTTTCTTCATGAAGTTCGTCCCTTTAGGTAAGCCATGTTCTTTTTTTTAGCTCAATGCTAATTCCACATAAATAGCTGGTCTATTTACAGCATTATCTAAACGCGTGTTTGTAAAATGTAGGGCGAAACTTCTTTGGCGCAAATTTATTTAACAGCTTAATGTAGATTGTTACTAAAAAAGATCTCTTAGTCTAAATCAAAGTCCGAAATAGTCGTCCTCGGCTCCGCAAGAACCGTTGTTTATTTTTGCAAAGAAACGCTTGAATGCATTAAATTTATTGCATGAAAGGGGAACTTTTTCTAGATATTTTCATTTTTGTTTTTCGGTCCTTGAATGATCAACCCTTTTTAAAGATAGGTGAAAGGCACGTTATAAATACATCACAAAATTTGGTGATAAAATAATGTCGGTCCTTGAATGATTAGCCCTTTTTATAGATAGGTGATAGGCACGTCACAAAAGTTGGTGATAAAGTAATGTTCAACTGTAACTTTGTTTCTATTTACAGAGATCTCACTCATCCCAATGTACTTAAGCTGTTGGGGAAATGCTTGGAAACTGATCCATTTCTCATCATTTTGGAACATTGTGCCTTCGTAAGTGTACTTGTCGGTTACGCTGCTCGGGAATAGCGCAACTATTGGCTTATTCCTTATTTATTCTCTTTGCATCCAAACTTGCAGAAAGACCTTAAAAGCTACCTCATCCATCACCGTACAGAAGCCGAATCCCTGTTCCAGCAAAATCTGCTGCTGCGAATGATATGCAACGTAGCGGCAGGTTTGCGACACTTGCACGAAAATGGATTCATCCTGACGTAAGTACATTTCGCAATGCAAATTATCTTTGCTGGGGAATTACTCATCATTATCATTTAATTAGCCTATTTTATATATATATTTTTTTTGTCTTTCGACATCCGTTTTGTGTTGTCGTATATAAATAGCTTGGAAAACCTCCAATTAATTTATTGTCTCAAATTTTCTTATCGTTCTAATGCCTCATTAGCCAGTTTTAGCCAGAATTTGAAAAGTGACTCGGGCTTCTGCCCTAGGTTTGATGCAATCTTGCGTCAAATTTCATAAAGATGGCCTTTAGTGCACAATTGTGAACTCGCTTGTTTTCTAATTAAGAAAATACCATTCATTTGTTAGAAACTAAAATCAACTTGTTCATTGGCCAAAAAAAAACATGTTTTTCATAAAAACTGCATAATTAAGAGATTTTACTTCTTTCCAAATCCTTTAATTCTCCTTCAAGATTTTCCATTTAGAGAATATTTCTTAAGCCGGGTCTCCACCAAGACGTACATGTACGTATAAACACGTTTTACAAACATATGCAAAAAAAGTTTGCCCTCCGGGTTTGTTTCAGCCGACATTTTTTAAATATACATGTAAATTTATGTAAATATCAAAATTGTACAGATTTTAAAGACATTTAATAAGTGCACAATTTTGATATTTACATATATTTACAAAATGGCGGCTGAAACAACCCCGGAGGGCAAACTTTTTTGCATGTGTGTCAATACTTGTATTGACATACATGTGGAGAGCCGGCTTTATATATAGGAAAGGCACATTTTGAGTGAAAATTAAAGGTTTTCAAAGTTAGAAAAATCAGCGTGGAAATAAAAGCAAGTTTAATTCATGTTTGGTATGTACGCCATGCAATACTTTTCTTATTTTTATTTAATGGAAAAAGTATGTGAGAGATTGTTCTTTGAGAAAGGTGTTTTGAGAAATATTTTTTTTTACAAATTTTAACCAAAGATGAGTGATAATTGTGTGTGGCAAAGCAATTAGTTTGAAACCTTGGACGTGGCTTTAAATATTAATTTTTGGAAATTAGAATCTTAATATACAATACTACATTTCACATGCCGTATATTGGTCTTTAAAATTAACTTTTTGTGGTGTAAAAATATTTTAATTATGCAATTTAAATTAACTTTGTGATAAGTTATAATTATTCTTTCTTATCAATTGCCTGGTTTCTGTTACTTCTTGCAGTGATCTTGCTGCACGTAACTGTGTTGTATCGTCAGATTTGATTGTGAAAGTGGGCGACTATGGCAATGGGATCGAACTTTATAAGGTATGAAGTTTGAACCTTTAATGGTCATGTTACGTCTTCCAGTCTCTGCCGAAAAACCATTTAAAAAACTTTTTGTCTTGCCTCACCAGGGTGATTATTATTGTGCCGGGGGAATTGCCGTCCCTGTGAGATGGTCGGCCCCCGAGACCTTACGATGCACGGAGACAATAATGGAAACGAGAGAAGTGACTCAGGAAGCCAATATTTGGTGAGTTTGGTGTTTTTAGACTTTTCAGACTTGTCATTGCTCTTTCATCAGCGTTAGTTTATTTTACGTTTGCGTTCCTTTCAGGTCTTTCGGCGTCGTTTTGTGGGAGATATTGGAGTTTGGAAAACTGCCCTACATTGAGCTCAGCGACGATGAACTCATACAGAGAGTGATCATCGATCGAACAGAAAGGCTCAAACAGCCGCTCACACCCTGTAGTCACATAAACCGATTGTAAGTACATCAACAACTTTAACACATTCTAAAGCCCTGTTTTCACGATGCCACTCATGTTGGAAAACTGGTGTCAAGACATGTGCTACCCTGTCATTAACCTGTTTTATCATGATATGAAAAGGGAATGTCGCATATAAGCAAAATAGTGTACCTTTTTGTTTGCTCCAGAAACGTTTTTGTTGATTTTAAATCCCAGAACTTTCCCAGAAGTTTAAAATATCAAATGCAAGTGGAAGACCATCCAAAAATTAAATTCAAATAAACACTGAAAAAATAGTTGCAAAGTAAGTACATACAAGTCAACTGCACTTCGGTTGCCTCGATGCCCCGAAAATTGACCTTAGCGCCTATTACAAAAAATCCAAGTTCATGAGGAATTCGGCACATGCTGATGCACGTGCTGTCAAAACACTGTTCTAGAATGAAATTTTCTGGAATTAAAAGTTCTAGTATATCATATTTCTGAAATGTTTGTCAGAGGTCAGATGTGCAACTTCATAGTGCAAATTTTGGTAATGTTGAAGTTTTTTAAACCAATTCTTTAGAAAGTAAATATAATTCGATCACTCAGATAGATTTGCATTTTACAATTTCGTACATGGTTTTTTTAATATTTATTGCGTTTTGGAGTAATCCAAATAAATAACACTGAACAAGATAGTTGCATAGCAGTACATAAAAGTCAACTGCACTTCGGTTGCCTCGATACTGCGGAAATTGACCTTGGCGCCTATTTAAAAAAAATTCAAGTTCATGAGGAATTCGGCACAAGCCCGATGCACGTGCTGTCAAAACACTGTTCTAGAATGAAATTTTCTGAAATTAAAAGTTCTAGTGTATCATATTTCTGAAATTATTGGCAGAGGTCAGATGGGCATCTTCATAGTATAAATTTTGGAAGTGTTGAAGTTTTTTTAAACTAAGTCTTTAGAAAGTAAATATTATTAGATCACTCAGATGGATTTACATTTCACAATCTCGTACATGGTTTTCTTGATATTTATTGCATTTTGGAAACTGTTTTGATATTCAATGGAATTAACAACATTCTAGAACATTGAAAAAAGTGATAATTCTATAACTTTTTTTTAGGATTGAGCGTTATAATTATTTTGTTGTTTGATGGTCTATTATTTGTTTCTATTTTCTCAGTTTTTTATTTAGGACTAATTGGTTTCTTTATTTAAAAAAAAAAAAAAAAAAAAAAAACAGTTCTCAAAGTCTTTTTTTAAATTTTCGATTAGGTACCAAATCATCCAGCTGTGCCAACTCAGCCCAAAGTGTCGTCCCGCCATGGAGAACATCGACGCCATGCTCGCCTACCTTCATTCTCACAAGACGGATGGAGGCGACTCCTCGGTGGAATTCGAGGCGCGCTGGAACCAGATGCAACCGCGCCGCTCCCCAGCTAAGTCGGTGTCATCGTCTCCAGCCCAGACGGCTAGCTACAACGCTCCGGCCTCTGGTGACGTGGACTCCTTGCTAATGCGGGAAATGTCTCCCTCGCCTCACCCTTCGCTAAGCAACGACAGTGACTTCAGCCGGGCAGCCATCTCACCCAGCCTGCAGAACCTGCGGGGTAGTCTGGATGACCTGCGAACAGATTCAGAGGGCCAGGACGCTCTGACTGCCTCCACGGAATCATACACGGAACCTACCGGCACCAAGTCCCGGCCGAATGGAGAGCCCTCTGTGTCCTCCTCCGCCTCACTGCGTGTCGGCAGCTCGTTGATGGAGCGCAGCAGCGAGAAGGAAGTCTCGCCCTTCACTCGTGAGGTGCAGGAGGTGATCCGGCAGCTGGACGAGGATCTGGATCGCGAGTGTCCCTCCCTGGGCGAAGGCTTGCTTACCGCCACCGAGGGAACGGCTGACACCCGCGTGGACACCTCGCTGCTGAGCGACGAGGCAGAGGGCGATTCGTTGGGACCTGTTGCTTCCTTCGAGGAGCCGATGGAGGACAGTGAGGACGAGGAGGACATGTCCTGGAAACGCATCGTGGAGTGCAGCAACAAAGAGGCCGGTGAGATTACCCGCATCATTCGGGAGAAATCGCAGAGCGTGCAGGACTTCCTCAAGTTGACGGTCATTGACAGCGAGAGCGGCAGCGACTCTGATGGCGTGCAGAACAACAGCGCCCCCGCATCCATCGTGGACGGGGAGGAGTGCAGGGAAAGCCAGGTACGACGCAGCTCCGTGGGTGGTGATCCCACAGACGGTGATTACTTCCTAGCCAGTGGACCTTGCCCTAACCCCTTAAGTGCTGTGCATGCGGACCTTCTTCCATCCTGTAGTGTTAGCACCGCTTGCCTGGGTCACTCCGCCTCTGCTCTGGAGCGCCTTGCAGATGATGTGGTGATGGACTCGCTTGACGAAGCCCTCTCTGACCTCTCACTGGGTACTGTTACTAACCGCGGACAGGATGTGTACAGAAACGAGGGTACCGAGCGTAGGGATGTGCCCGAGATCGTGGTGCAGGAAATCGGTGGACCCAACCTGGATCTCGACGAGCCCGAAGAAGCCTTCCCTTACCAGCCCAACTTTGGTCTGAATTTTAGGTTCGTCTTTAAGGATGGTGACGAAGATAGGTGCAAAGAGTCCACAACGGTAGCACCAAAGGACGAGGACAGTGAAGCCTCTCACACAAACATTTTCAGTGCTGTTACGCCGCCCAGACCCTTGCCTCGGCAGAGGACCAGCACCCCACACAGCAAGTCGTCCGGTGACTCGACTGGCTCGGACTTTGACCATGACCCTATAGAAGTGTTTCCCGCTAGTGGCGAGTCACCCATAGCAGATGCAACTGCCACCCCTGGCGGCCAACGCTCGGATACCTTGAGCGCCATCGAAGACTTTCATACCGCCCAGGAGGAAATGTCATCAGACTCCATGCAAAACAGTGACTGTCCTGCCACGAATTTATTAGCGGCATTGACGGACCTAGGTGCAGAACAGATGGTAACTGCAGCTTCGGAGCAGGATTTGTTTGATGGCGTCGTGCAAGAGGAAGTAACCACAATTCACTCTTCTGAAGAGCTGACTGCAGCTTTTGAACAAGACATTCTGGATGTAGAAAGTACCATGCTGAAAACCAGTGCAAGTGTTGCCGGCGATAATACTGCCGAGAAAACCCTCGATGTCGCGTTATCTTTGAACGAGGCTTCAGCGTCTTTGCCAGAAATAGTGATCGAGGAGTCGGAGACTCCAGTTTTGGACACTGAGGATGATGAAGCCAGTCAGGTTCACTGTCAGTTTGGGTCAAGGCATAATTTCAGGTTTGTTTTTAAGGACGCCGAAGATTCCCAGGAATCTACTGAGGCACAAGAAGAGAACAGGGTCCTACGTGAAATTGGTATCTCGGTTGACGAATCAGAGAAGTTTTCTGGTGATCATAACCAACTCGAGCAAACAAATATTCCCATCGTAAATCAAGAAACTGGAATAAATGACGTGGTACAAAATGAGACAAATGAGCAAGAAGCAGGAGGGTTGTCAGAACAAAGAAATGCCACCGAAGGTCCGAGACCAACAAATGTTGGACACCATCAGTATCCGAACGCTCAACATCCAATCGAACAAGCCGGTGAGGAGCGCATGGCAGCTGCTGAAGAGAAAGATTTGCATCTTGCTACAGGAGTTGGAACAACCGAGGCTCATGGAAGCCTAGATGATGCGTTTGTTTTAACTGTAGAAGATGACAGGAGTCCTGTAAAAACGATCGACTTTGCAGAACCGGAGCGCAGGCGCGAAGAAAGCCATTTTGTGCAGGCGGCGAGCTTTGAAAGCCAAACGGGACTAAATGGCGGCATCTGCACATCTGACAACGGAAGCTCCAAGTGGCTAAATGACCTGGAAGGCCTCATCATGCCCCACCTGGAAACCACCAACGGCAAGTTTAAGGATTACGAGGATGGGCGACCAGAGTTTTCGGAGCCCATATCAACACCCGATTTGCTAATCGATACCGTATTTGCATACCTGCACTCCACGGATGGCCCTTCCCTTAAGAGCCTTTCAGTCGATGTCCCCTCCTTAGACTCCACCCCGGATTCTGGTCCTGCCATCAACGACCCATTTGGTCAACCACTTGCTGCCAGCAGCGGCGTCAGCCCGGCGAGCCTGTGCAGCAGCTTCCCGTTGGACGAAATACAGGAGTTGCTTGACCTGAAAGACGTGGAAGCCGATCTCTTGAGTCTTGACGAGGGTTTCGAGCCCTCGGACACCAGCCCGAGTAGTCCCGACCTCCTCGCTGCCGGGACGAGGAGTGGTGGAGGCCCAGAGGAGACCGGTCTGCTGGACAACTCCGGATCTGCTGAAGACGATTGCTTCATGCTGGTTAACCTGGAAACCAACGAGGCCGTGCTGGTTGACCGACCAAAGACCAGGCTGGCCTTTGATCCTCCGAGCGAGGACACGGATGGGGACTCGGATGACGGCCTCAGCGAGTCGTCTGACTCGCCATCGCTGCCCAGACCCGGCATCAAGAAGAGCTTGGCATTGTCTAATCTTGCGGGGGAGAGCGCAAACCCCGTGCCAGAGGTCAGAATCATGTCTTCCGTCAACGATTGGGCCTTGGAAGCCGTAGCCAACAGCTCACCGTCCCTCTCCAGCATTTCTCTGGAAGAACGATGCCAGCCTCGTGACGCCAGAACGTTAAGCATCCCGGTCGGTCAATGTGCTCCCCAGGGGGACTTTCATTCGGGCGCCATCCCCGACGAAACATTTTTCTCGCAGGTGGCTGAGAAAATAAGTAAGATGGAACCCACCGAACCGGAAGAGACTCCCGAAATGACGGAACCAGAACATGCCGTGGACTCTGCATCATTTTGCAAGGAGTTGCTGGTCACCGTCGAGGAGGACACAGAGGACACCTGCACCTCCTACGGCTGCATCCCGCCGACCTCGTCGCCCGTCAACGGTCAGGCCAACCCCATACTGGACTTGCTTTCACCACAGTGGGACACAAGCCCGGAATCGTCATCGGCGCCATCAAGCTGCCAGAGCCCGTCTTCGGCGTCTTCCACGTCTGGAGAGTTTGACTGCTCAAAAGTGAGTTTTGCATATACTTTTCATCGGACAGAATGTTTTCTATCCGTTAAGGTTGATGTAAAAAAATCGCTGTTTTCACATTCTGTAATTTTTTCTAGGATTTCAAATTTGAATCGTACACGGTTCAGGAGCCTGCAGAATTGAACAATGGTCGAAATGAGCGTGAGGATTATGGCGAATACGGCGACGATGAAGAAGAGGACGAGGACGATGACGATGACGACGAAGATAGTGGATCAGAATTTGTCGCTTCCACCTGGAACAAAGATGCCACGCCAACAAAGGGGCTGCTCAAGTTTAGGGACGGACGCCACTCTTGTGTAAGCTCTTTCATTCTTTTAACAGGAATATTAGAGAACAAAGTGACATAGGGGTGATCCATAAATTATGTCACACTTTTTTTACTCTTTTTAAACACCCCCCCAAACTTTTGTCACAAATTATACTACACCCCATCCATAATGATGTCACAACCCGTCGATTACCCCCTTCACCCCCAATTATTTTTTAATAATTCTAAATTTTTTTATAATTTTATTTGTTAAAATACTTAAAAATATTAAAAAACTTAATTTTAAATTAATGAAACCAATGTTGATATTAATAACATTATATTAAATTATAGATTGCTATGATGATTGATGAGTAGCAATCGGGAAGAAAGTTCTAAGTCACTACAGGACCCAAATCTTTTTTCCCGACTGCTGTTCAAAATTTGAAATGTTAACAAAATAAAAATAAATTTTACCGCATATTTTTTACTGTTTGAAATAAATTTTGATTGGGTGATGTCACATTACCGAACCACCCCCCACCCCTTGGTCACAATTGTCACAAAAAACAAACAACCCACCCTCCTAGGTGTGACATAATTTTTGAATGGCCCCATAGCTATAACATTGTCAAAAAGTAATAGACAGCAAGAAGATTTCATAAATATTTATATAATGTGCCGAATCATTTCTGAAATTTAAAAAAAAAAAAAATAAGCAGTTTAGAGGATAAAATATAGTTGATATAGCGGAATCTCGGTCTAGCAAGGGTCTACTGTCCTTAAAAGTTTAAATGCACTGTATGCATGTGACGTTACATACAGTGGAACCTCGCATAACGAGTATAATTCGTTCCGGAGTCTTATTCGTAACCAAGTTTTAATATATAAATTGATGCAAAATACGATAATACGTTCCATGCCGAAAAAAATACTCAAAAATTGAAATTTTCCAAAAAAATACTCAAAAAAACGTTGCGTAACATTTATTCAAAGAAAAATACATATATTCATACTTAATTCCTTTTTACAAGAAAGCTGTCTAGAGACATTTGTTTTTGCCAACGATTCAAAATTTGGTAAAAATGCAACACCACATTATCATTGAATAAATTTGTAGCGGATTCCCCTATCCACGTCTCTCGTTAAGCGAGTCATTTTTTTAAAAATTTATATTGCTCGTTATGCGAATTACTAGTTTTGCGAGGTGCTCGTTAAGCGAGGTTCCACTGTACTTTAATAGAACGATACTGTGGTAAACAGATTTTATACAGTTTTAATCTAAAGTTTGTTGAAGGACGTTTTCATATTTTTTTTTTTTTTTTGCATTCGAAGGAGGAGAAGAAAAATGTATCGTTCAAGTTCCAGAAGAGATCAGTCATCTACGAATATCCGAAGGAAGAGGTCGAGGAAGAGGAAGAGGAGTATTACGAAGATCCAAATCGCTCTCTTTGGAACTTCCACATGTATGATCCACAACTGGATTACTCGAGCTACGCTGGTAAGACATCAAATCATTTGCGTTTTTACAAAAGAGTTTTGGAACAAGTGAATAACCTCTGGTTTGCTTTACGAAGTTTGCTGCTTTTCCTTGAATCATTCAAATAAAATCGCACGTTTTAATTTCGGTGACCAAAGCACACAAAATGAATTTATTACCAGAAAGCGCTTTTTATTTGCATGACTTGTTGCGCATTGCTTAAGTTATTTTTTTTTTTCAGATTGGGAACTCGGCGACGAAGAAATTCCCGAGAATATGGTGGACGTAGAGGACTTTGAGGAAGGCGAGAGCTTACCCGAGTATTCCAGCCACCCCAAGTACCCCGAGCAATCACAAGCGCTGTACAAGTTGAGCGACATTCCCGATGAGGACATTGCCTCCGACTACAGCTCGGAGGGCGGGGGCAATACCTCCTACTACGCCCACCCGGACTCTTTCGACTTCGCAGCCTACCTGAGCCACTATAACAACGGCAGCCCCTTTTATTCGGCAGCGCACGCGGACCAGCAAAGCAACGAGGACTTCTGGCTCGAGACCATTCTGCAGTCGGGAGACTTTTTTGTCAGCGGCAGCGATTGCCCGTTCGACTTTAATATGGACGGCGTGGAGGAAGGTGACGGTGTGCCCCAGTGGGCATTGACACCCGGCGCCTACATGTACGTCAACGGACAGGACGAGGCAGAACACGGGGACGCGGAGGAACAGTATGAACTGACCAATGGCCATGAGGATGGCGACAGCAGTACGCTTAGCGGCGAGAGGGAGGGCCACATCAGGTAAATATAATCTGCCCAATGTTTTACATGTACGTGTTTACGGTAGCACGACAAGTCACACAATGCAAAGAGATATAACAGCCAAAACATACTATACAAAGACGTACAAAAGTAAAGACATACTACAGCAAACACATACAATGTTCAACACATATATTCGACAAATACGTTTAATTAGAAAGACATACTAAAATTTTTAGGAGATGAATTTTAGTGTCGCACTGTAAAAAACTTGCTAATTTTCTTACATTATCTGATTGCTCTTTTCGCCAGTTAGTGCGCAAGTTGTTTAAAGCTTCTCTTATGTCGTTTATGACAGTTTTCTGTTCACAACCAAGTTGCCATGAATGGAAAATGCCATATTTGGTAAATTTCATGAATAAAAAATGCCATATTTGGTAAATTTCATTTATCGAAATGCCATATTTGGGAAATGACATGAATGAAAAACGCCATATTTGGGAAATGACATGAATGAAAAATGCCATATTTGGGAAATAACATGAATGGAAAATGCCATATTTGGTAAATTTTATGAATGGAAAATGCCATATTTGGTAAATTTCATGAATAAAAAATGCCATATTTGGTAAATTTCATTTATCGAAATGCCATATTTGGTAAATGACATGAATGAAAAATGCCATATTTGGGAAATTTCATTTATCGAAATGCCATATTTGGTAAATGTTATGTATGGGAATGGGAAATGCCATATTTGGGAAATGACATGAATGAAAAACGCCATATTTGGGAAATGACATGAATGAAAAATGCCATATTTGGGAAATTTCATGAATAAAAAATGCCATATTTGGTAAATGTCATGAATGGAAAATACCATATTTGGGAAATGACATGAATGAAAAATGCCATATTTGGTAAATGTCATGAATGGAAAATACCATATTTGGGAAATGACATGAATGAAAAATGCCATATTTGGTAAATTTCATGAATGGAAAATGCCATATTTGGCAAATTCTATTTATCGAAATGCCATATTTGGTAAATGTTATGTATGGAAAATGCCATATTTGGGAAATGACATGATTGAAAGCATCTTCTTAAAACGTACTTGATGTCAAGGAAAGTTACATTTTTATGTGTTGGGCCTTGTATGTGTTTGCTGTAGTATGTCTTTACTTATGTATGTCTTTGTATAGTATGTTTTGGCTGTTATAACTCTTTGCATTGTGTGCCTTGTCATGGATTCCGTGTTTACAGTGTCGTAACAGTGTTTTACCTTCATCAGCAGGATGGGCACATACGCCGAGGATAACGGTGTTAGCTTTGAGGACTCGAAAGAAGAGGAGCAGCAGGACGAAGGTGACAGCGGCGAGTCGGCAGAATCCGATATTCCAATGGCCATGGAGACGGACAGCACTGACGATAACCTGGATGGAGAGCAGGCTGACAACACGGTGTCTAAGCACCTCAACCACAACCTCATGCTGGCGTCACTCGGCGAGGTGGAGAACAAGCTGAACAACTGCACGCGGGACAACGTCAACAATGCAGACTGGACATCACCCTCAGACACGGCCTCCGGAGGCGAGATCATCAATATCAACGGCTCGCGTGTGGAATCTGTGGCGTGAGGAACTTGACTTGTGAGAAGGTAGGATTTAAGCTTCTCAAAGCACCGCTGAGCGGAACTGTGAGGAATCGCTCGCTGCTACGCGTGGCATTTTCCACGCATATCATGGACTAGAGCAAGCGTTTGCCCTCCCCCGGGAAAACCCCTGGCTGTACCCACTGCATGTCTGCAGTGACGTCTCATGCTGTGTTGGTAAGGGGCCTTGTTGTCTATGGCGTATTGCAAAGATCGATATATATATCACTTTGGGTAGTTCACGACTCGGTGTGTTCGCAGGACATACCTGCTTGTGACGATGCTTTTATGCAGGACGAAATAATCTGCGTGTTTTTTTAACATAGAATTAAATTGTGTTTGATTTCGCCAGGACAAGTTTCTTGCACAGATCACCAAATTGCGGTTAATTTTGTTTAATACCGATCCATAAATGTCAAAATGTAAAGTTTCCGTCATTAATCCACTCGCATCCACCCTGCGGGTTAGCTGTAGAAAAACTGTCTAACGGACATAATCTTAACTCTTATTAACTTCCTCTTCAACAAAATTATAACAATTTGCGGATGGTTAGATTTTTTTACCACCATCCTCTTGAAAAGCTGCTAGCAAGCTGAAGTTAAACCTTAAAACTAATCTCAGATTAAAATGAGTATATTTTTAAAAAACAGCCGCAATCTCTTGTTAGGTAGAGGTTCTTTAAATTATCCTTTACTGAGGGTCTATCTTTATGTGATAGGGCCTTCAGGTGTGCTGGAAAGTTTAAGGAAGGTTGACAAGATTTTATTTAACTTAAAGCTTTTATTAAAAAAAAAAAAAAAAAATCAGTGACTAGGCTGCAAATGTTTTATATCCATGTTATTATTTAATTTCTTTTCTATATTTCTAATGGTATTTCAATTTGTGTTTCCTAACGCCCGTTGTAATATGCAGCATATTGCAGCTGAAACGATGGTCCTTTTTGGTGAAAAGTTTAGTTTTTAAAAAACCGTATGAAACAAATGGAGAAAAAAATGGAGGACTAAAATATGCGTTAAACCAAAAACTCAAAAAGTGCAAAAAAAGCTGCAAAAATATGAAAAAACGTTGCACACACAATGTGTTTTAACTGTGTAAAATGCGCTTTGCTCACTTAAATTTGCCATATTACACATGTTTGGAATGTTTGGACACATCACATATTGTATTTAGAGAGGTTATTCATATACATAGGATGCATTTAGACAGGTTCTACTGTAGTATCAAATACAGTATTTGAGAGTAATCGAGTACATTGATAGAATTTGAGTAACAGAGTATAGTGAATAAAAAAGTATAAAATTACACATATGCTCACAAACTGAGTGTAAATGTCATTGAGGGACATTGAAATTATCTGAAATTATGAGTACACATGTGTGGGCGTTGCTTAAATTAACCACACATTATGAATTTGACAGAAATGAATTGTAGAACGTGAACTTAATATTTGTATTGATTAGAGAGCTGTGCAGGAACAGCTGAAATAATTATTCAGTAATTAATTTGCTTCCTCTTTAGTCGAAATCCGGAACAAGAATGAATGCAGAACCTATTTTAAATTTTTGAAATGAACACGTGCAAAATGTTGCATGCACGTGCAAAATGTTGCGTGAACGTGCAACATTTAAAGATGCACGTGTTCATTAAACTGGTCGCCACACATGTAATCAGTGTAGGGAAAATTGTTAATTGTACTCATGTGTTGGAGAACTGATTACGATTGCAGTGGAATCATACTCTTTAGTTTGAGTAGAGTACATGTAATCAGTAGTCATATGAAATGAGTAATCCAACTTGGGCAAATATGTACTCATGTGCAGAAGTACTGATTACAAGTACCTGTGGAATCATTGGAATCTTACTCCATAGTAAGAATAGTATTGTAATCAGACTTGGGTAATCAGTATTCATGGATACGAGTATGAATATATTGAAATATGTTTACTTTCTGTTAAATTGACCGGGCTATAGGTGGGGTAGTAGTAGTTTCATTTCAAATTCTGATGTCAACGTACCCTGTGGTAGGTCATGACCTATGGTTCCTCTTTTCAATTCATTTCAACTTGGACCTCAACGTGTCCCAATTTAGAGAGTGGAGCATTTGTGTCACACTTGCGAAATGTTGATAAATGCCCTTGACAAATCTGGCTGCCATATGCTGGACCATCTCTATATCCTGAATATGAACCATCCTGTGAGGGTTCCAAACAGAAGCACAATATTCCAACATAAGGTGAACCAGAACTACGTAGCCAGTTTCCTTTACATTTTCTGCACATTCTCGAAATACGCGTTGAATGAATGTAAGGCGTTGGTTCGCTGCACCAACAATTTTTGTGAAATGGTTATTCCAAGAGAGGTTTTTGCTAATATCAACTCCCAGATGCTTGATGAACACCATACAGAAAGTACTCAGGTTGGCAAGTTTTCTGTTTACGGGAGAAACACACCACCAGCATTTCACCTTTAGTATTTCACTCTTTAAGTCCAAATATCATAAATACTAAATACTTCATAATACGTGTAGACTTCTGTAGCATGTGCCAACTTCAATTATTACCCAAGAAACTAATTGAACAGATTCTTTCCCCCTAAAATGCAACTAATGATTTTATAAAAAAAAATTACAGAAATGTCTCGCTAAATATAATACATGCACATTTCCACTTATTTTTCGATGATTATTTTTGTTGATATGCAGCATGTTGTAGTTAAAACGAGAGAACTGAATTTTTAAAATATGTATTGAAACAAACTGAGCAAACAAGATATAGCTCTTCCTAAGGGGCCATTCAAAAATTGTGTCACACCTAGGGGGTGGGTGGGTTGTTTATTTTTTATGACAATTGTGACCAGTGGGTGGGTGCTTCGGTAATATGACATCACACAATCAAAATTTATTTCAAGTGGTAAAAAATATGCGGTAAAATTTTTTGAACATTTTAAATTTTGAATAGCAGTCGGGGAAAAAAATTTGGGTCCTGTAGTGACTTAAAACTTTCTTCCCGATAGAATATAGAATTATTAAAAAATATAATTTGGTAATCGGCGGGTTGTGACATCATTATGGATGGGGTGTAGTAAAATTTGTGACAAAGGGGTGGGGAGGTGTTTAAAAAGAGGCAAAAAAGTGTGACAATTTATGGATCATCCCTAAATATCAGTGCAAGTTACTGTTCTGTCTAAATACCTGGGAAAATAGTCTAACAACATGCAAGAATGTTTACTCTATAAAATAAAATGACAAAATCATGCATGAAGAACACAACAGATCAGTCCAATATAAAAATGTGATAGTGAATCTAAAAGGTCAAATGACCACTGCCATCTTGGCTGGAATGCATGTTTGGATGCAAGAACCAGTGTTAACAGACTGCAAACTGTTTGATAGAAAGTCATACATTCAAAACATGCACGAAAGTAACGTCATAAAGCAAACTTGTCGTGAACTACCGTACGTGTGCTACTGATATGAAGTGAGTCTTTGTACATAGATGATGAGAATATATGATGTTTTTACACCTTTCCAAACGCAGGGCTCGAAAACAGCTAATGAACACTGAACTGCGTCTCATGTTTTATTCGTTATTTAGTGCCTTAGTTTTTTTTATGTCTCCACTTTGAGACATTGCACCGTCATCGTTGGTTGGAATCGCCCTCCACGTATTGACTACATAATGGTGTAAATAAAGACATGCAATTCCTAGTTTTCAGACACCCTTGACACATCACCGAATAACGCGAGGCGGGCTCTGGATGGAAATTCTCAGACGGATTCACGGCCAAGGAGTCACGCTGATGTTGTGCTGCCGGACCGAGAATCGTGTCTGACCAGGCTTCGGAAATGTGCAACTGTAGGTGTCATGCAAAGCCGGTACTTGCCAAACCCGCTCATCGGGTTAAATGGAGTTGTGAATTTATTTCGATTACTAGTTAACGAGTATTTTTCTATTCTACAGATGTCTGCAAGACTTGTTTGATAGTTGTCATGTTATCGCGGTTTTTTTGTTGTTGTAAAATCGCTGTTTTGGAAACCAATACGGAGGCATTTCTGACTGTGGGTCATTGGGAATGGAAAAGTGACGAAGGCCTCGTAGCATCTTTAAAAGACAAAGTGCGAGTGTTTGGCCTAATTTTTAGGCTGGGTAATGGACAGGGCAAGAGGCATCGGGGGGTCCTCTTTAGAATGCACATATAATTGGCGTCCCACGTTAAGTTGCCAATTATATATGAATAAATAAATAAATTATGAGGTATCGGTAGGATTCCTCATCTGAATTTATGCAGTAGGATTAAACACATTAGCAAGTTTTTCTCGATGTTACAATCCAGAATTCCTTATAATTGCTGTTTAATTTAACAATAAATCAACGCTTTTGACAAATCGAAATTTTGGGGCTGACGCCATGTTCACACGATGTGGTTTTCTTGACAAATCTGAAATTTCGTTGAATGTGTGTTAACCGGTTGCAGTGTTCACACACTATTCAGTTTCGAATTTTTCAGAAATGAATATATTCAAATTGAAGCAAGTTGTAGTTTATTTCCTTTTTGAAATCAGAACAGATTCAGCCAAATCTTAGGTTTTTTAATATGCAAATAATTTTGTCATAATATGCCCAAATTTATATTACAAAATATAGAACAATGACATTTGTAACCTCAATTTTCTTCTGCACATGCCAACATTTAACAGACAAACTCTTCAAATTTTAATAAATTGGTTGTTTCGCTGAATAAGTTCACGCTATATTAGTTCAATATTTCTCACTTTTAATTAGTATAAAGAAGGTAAATTTCCGACCTTCCCACACTTTTTGTTAGATCCTTAATGGGTTTGCTAGCAATAACAAATGAATAAGTTTTAATGATGTTTTAGGAACACTCGTTACACCCGGACCAAAGACGTCTTGAACGTTAGTTTTAATATACTGTTACATTTTCATTTATAAAATATAATAGTTAAATCTGTAAAACTGCATTTCACTTTTCAAGTTGTAAATGCCATGCAAGTTTGTACTTATGCAGTTCCAAATCCGAAAATGACCCTCGCAGTTGCAGAAATGCCTTCTTCGTTTGATATTGGTTTGAATTGACGAAAAACTGTTTTCATCTTGCCACGCGGCAACCACCATCACATGTTCTTTGTACAGTCTTAATTTTATTCCACAGAATCAAATATTTCGAGAAAACTCGCATTTTTATCAAGTTATTTATTTGCGGGAATCTTCTGCATCAGACGTCACGGTTTCTCGAATGCATAAAAAAGCACTGCCTTGGTTAGTACAGGCATAATATATTTACCCCTATTTTTATCCCTCCCTTCTGATTATTGAGGCTCCAAGAAATCTTTTCCTCGGATGCAGTTTTGTTCGACAGACTATGAATTTTATCATGATGAAACGAGCAAAGCAAATCCCCGATCATGTAAAATTGAGCAAACAGCACGATGCTCAAGCAGTCGAGTCTTTGGTTATGTTATTACCCAAACATTGCCCGTTTCTTTTTATAGAAAATGTATTTTCTATAAATCCTCCATTCCCTCGGTTTTCCCCTCGTACTTAATGTGCCCATTCCAAGATAAACTTTGCCGGATTTACTCGCAATCCAATGCAAAAATCGAGAACTGTAATCAAGTTGCATAGATGTCTTTGCAACTAAAGAGGAATAAACTTTGGAGTACCATTTTTATTTGAAATAATATTTTCTGTAAGTTTTGTTCAGTTTTTTTCCAGCATGATCAGATATCACACTTGCCTTCCGAAACAAGGTCTGCTACCCCTCGAGAGGGGGTGAAAGTCCCCCTCGTAGGCAAAATTTCCAGGTAGGTGATGAAATCTCATCCCCTGGCGTTGGTGTTTAGCCCTCATGTTGCCGAAATAGACCAATGTTAAAAATCAACAAACTAACAAAATATTATAAATAATTAGTCAAATAACTTTATTTTTCATATACAGTATTTATCAATATTTTAGATGTCTTACAGCCCTGTTACCATAACAAAGTATGTGATTACAGGATATAGAGATTTTAGTACAACTGATCACAGACTGCTCCAATGCGCCAAAGAGATAAAACAAGTTTGAATCATTCATCTCAAGAAGAAAAAGATCTGGAATTTATTCTATCAAGCCATATCTTCAGAGTTCACTCTCGCTTCCACACGATGACTGTACCCTACAAGCAAAAAAAAGTTTATTCAGCGCAGTAAAGCAGCGATACGATCAGCGGTCTGAATTGACTGCTGTTCAGATCAGAGAATCGCTTACGAGGAGACCATCAGCTCACCTGGGCATCGCTCGAGGCAAGGAGGCTTTCGTCGTAGTTGAAGCAAACATCAAGGACCGGAGCAGAGTGTCCTTGCAGTTTGTTTAAGCACGGTCGTGTTTCCCGTTCTACATCGAAAAAGTACACGCTGCAGTCTTCGCTCCCCGACACTGAAATGAAAAATTAAGAGCTTTCAGTTTTCATCGGGGGGGTTTTGAGTGCTTGGAAATCACGATCCGTGAGAGGTTTAGGCTAGTCCTCGAATCGCTATTTTTGTCAAATCATTCCAAGAGCCTTACCGACGCAGGCACCTTGACGAAACGACATGATTGGACAAAACGAGCTGCGAACGCAAAGGTGAGAGTGTCGAATGTTGAATTTACGCTTCATTTTCAGGCCACCATCTTTGCCGACCACCCTAAGGAAAAATGGTGAAAAATTCTTAAAACCGCCGTGCTTATTTTGTTAGGATGTGTAAGTAAGTAAGGGTTAAAGGCCCTATGGGACACGGCCCATCTCGCCAGTTGTTTTATAACTTTAGTTGTAAGTTCTGGGAAAGGTACTATTATGGAGTTATGGGGGGGAAGGGGGGAGAAGAGAGTGGTTTATTTTGTTGTTCTGCAACAATACGTAGATGAAACTCTGTAGAGCAACCAGATTTGGGGGATGTATGTGAGTATATGTTTGTTAGTAGTGAGGGGAGGAGAGTTTGCCTTATAGATTGTGGACTTATGGAAAATTTTGATAAGGTTTGTTTTATAGATGGGTGTGGATGGATGTCGTATGCCCAGTACCTGAAGAGGACCAAGCAGTTTATGGCGCAGTTCACGAGCAGCGATGGATCCCGTGCCTCCCTGCTGATCCAATTGCGAGCTGACAGGCTCGTGATGGGCGCATCTTCACTCACTGTTATCCTGGAAGAACGATGATAAAGGGACGGGTCGCCGTATTATAGAATGATCCATACAGTGTAACGTTAGATTTCGTATTCCATTTAACCAACACATTTGTCTGATTTACCTTTGCCCTTTGGTAAGCTTTCCCGTCGGAATGTCGAATAGGAACGAGACAATGATGCCCTAGGAAAACCAATCCACATTGTTATGACAAATTTCAAATACGTCCTTAGGAATGATTAGGGGCCATTCAAAAATTATGTCACACCTAGGGGGTGGATGGGCTGTTAGTTTTTTGTGACTATTGTGACCAAGGGGTGGGGGGTGGTTCAGTAATGTGACATCACACAATCAAAATTTATTTCAAACAGTAAAAAATATGTGGCAAAACTTTATTTTGGTAACATTTGAAATTTTGAATAGCAGTCGGGGAAAAAAGATTTGGGTCCTGTACTGACTTAAAACTTTCTTCCCGATTGCTACACATCCATCATCATAGCAATCTATTATTTAATATACTGTCATTAATTTAAAATTAAGTTGTTTAATATTTTGAAGTATTTTAACAAATGGGGTGTAGTAAAATTTGTGACAAAGGGGTGGGGGGTGTTTAAAAAGAGGCAAAAAAGTGTGACATAATTTTATGGATCACCCCTTAGGGCGGGTTAGTGCTGCATTCTGCACTAGCACAAACAACTGTCCTGTTGCAAGACCAAGCTGACAACTTGGTCATTTGATACAACGTCAGTTCAAATTTGAGATGCCCCAACCTTATCGTCTCCGGCCCACAGAGTTCGTCCCGAAGAGTCAAAAGCCAAGGAAAGGACCCTTCCTGCCACCTTGCTGTTGCCACCTCGAAGGTAAATGCCGGTTGAGATGTTCAGCACCTGCACGAAGCCTTTGCTGTTGCCAATCTAAGCATTCAGTTAAGGAACAGAATCCCAAAAATCCCGTGACACCCAAAACCAACCCAGAGAAAACTGCTTGAAGGGATACGACAGTCATGTTGTTGTTCATCGGCTGGAACTTGCAGCAGAGGAGCTGCCCCCGGAACATGTCCTCGACCACGCGCACACATGCCCCGTTCTGCGTGTTCCACAGCCGAATCGTCCCGTCCAGCGAGCAGGAGACGATGAGGTCGTTAGACAAGCACCATTCGAAGTCTGGGAAAACAAAAGTAAAAGCAAATTCCTCACTTTTGAAATCGAAAGACAGTTGACGATTGCTCGAGCAGCTTACCTGTCACCCCGCGGACATGACCTCTTAACACCCATGTCACGGTGGCCGGAGCAGGTTGCAGCTGGCAAATGGATAGCGTGCCATCCAACGAGCAGCACGCTAGGCGAAACTTATCGTTGTTTGCAAACCTAACGGCGGTTACTTGTAAGAGATTTGGAGAAAAAAAGAGTGCACTCGCACTTTCATTATTCAAAAATTCGACAACAAATTAGCGATATAATTATTTACGCTGAAAAATAGTTTCCTCACCTGCTTTTGTGTGCTGATCGAAGATGTGATGCACGCCGGCGAAGGCGTAGTTCTCCTCGATGCTGGTTCCGCCCACGATGGCCCTGCATGTTTTAACAGAAGTTTGAAATGCAAATATCCGGAACGGGATACTTTAAGACTCGCCCCGTTTTCCCGTTACCCACCTGCTGGCTTCGGCTGCATACGTCGGAACGACTCCTCCATCTAAATGAGCCCGCGTGTTTGCTCGTTTCGGCTCGCTGAGGTCCAGCGCTTCGAAAGCCTAAATTTGAAGCACGGTTTAAACTCGCTTTTTTAAAAAAATTATTTTTGAGAGGGATATTCCTTCCACACACCTCCAAAGTGGCTCGACTCGTGGACCGGGCGCTCAAACTCCTGCTTCTCACGCTGCTGTAAAAGAACAGATCATTTTATGTTTCGTGATGTCCACGAGTAGCAACGGGAACATTCCTCTACCTCTGTTCGGTGACTGCTCCATAACGCTGCGAAAGCAGCTGGCTTCGCAGCTTCAGATATTGTCGTCTAACGGTTGGATCTTTCTAAAAACAGAAAACAAGCAATAAGTCTAGTCTTTCTCTTAACAAATGCTGAACAGTCAAAGTTCCTTATTCGCGGGGAATAAAAAAAGTATGACCACTTTATGTATTTGCGGCTCAGAAATTTAATACACATGGATCCGGAACTACAGATGCTGATATTTTTTTTTTTTTTTAAAGAAATGCTTCACTCCGAAAATTAGACTGAAAAAGTCACAACCAGCACGGAAAAGATAAAATTAAGTTCAGTATTTTTTCGTTTTTTCGATGGCTAAAGAGTTAATTAAATAAATTAAAGAGATTAAGAATAAATTAAATTGGAGAGAATTAAAGGAAAAAAGGCTTATTTTATTAAATGTTATCGATGATATCCAGTGATTGGGGGTGCTGCAGTTCCCCAGTGCCTATACACGAACCGCCCCTCTTTATGTCGACTTCATATCTCTTATAATCACAAATATTTGTGCATCTTGTACTCGGGGCATATTTACGGAACATAACCATCGCCAATAAGTAGCTTTGACTGTACTCCAAATTTACGGCACACTCGTACCTCCTGCTTTGCATTTTCTCCGAGCAACTGGCTTCGGCGGCGAATATATTGCGTGCCTGGATTTAAGAAAAACCTCTGTGTAAAATTTTTCAAACAAAACACATAAGTGGAAAAAAATGAAACTAAAACTTCTGCGTTATAATTGTTTTTTTTTTAAATAATTACAGTGATACAGTCAGTGCCAATACTATGTATATTGTGAATGCATGGATAGAAAAAGAATGCGTCGCTGAAAAATGCGGTAAAAAAACATCGTGCAGCAAATCAGCCGATACGGTCTCGTCCAAACGAGGCGTAACGGCTATTGGCAGTGAAGCAGGGTGAAGGGCCCGTGAAGGGCCCCATAATGGCTATGAAGGCCCAAAAATAAATTGTGCTTGCTGGTACACAAATTTCAGTTAAGGCAAAGAATACGGGATGCAATAGAAGCAAAATGTAAATACAGATTGTTATAATTGAGTCTTTATTGTTGCTAAAGAGTAATTAAATAAGTGAGTTCATCAGCTAGGGCCCCACAGGGCCCATTTAATTATAGTCTATAGCTGTCACTGGTTTAGATTTCAGTTCAAGATCCCAGCCTCGAGTGCTTCAGACCATTTGGTGGTTTACTTTCGCAGTCAGAGCATCAGCCCTGGTTTACTAACCCACATAATTAAAATTACAAAATAATCAACTTTTTGATGGACCATATGACAGGGATGACGTCACAGGTCGGACTTTCCAACCTTGGACCCCCGTACTTACGAAATTGTGGATTGCTGGTGGTGCGGTGGGCGTTGTACCTCGCGTCTAGCGCTAGAATCTGCTGCCATAATGCCATGCGGTCACAAGGTTATGATATTTATTCAACGATTAACTAATCCTTGATCTAAATTTCATATAAATAAACAAGCGTAACATTAACGCCATTAGGTCGTTGGCTGCTGCTACCTGCCGCCCATGTACGGAAGCATCCAACGGAGCGCTCTCGTCCCTAGAACGCCATCGCTCCACGACCTTCAATATGTATTACATTAAGCGGTTTCCTAGCCGCTGCAAATAATTCGGTAATCGTTTTCAGTCGCTGATTTATTTCCATTTCAGTTGATCAGAAATCTAAAATCACAAACAAGTAATCGAAAAGAGGGTTATTTGTCCTTTTCTGCATAAATTCGACCTGTTTTTTGATATTTCCTTCTTCGTTGACGTCATAGGAAGCGAGGTGGGCAAGGCCGGAGCGCCGTAGTAGGGTGCAGCCCTGTTTGCGGTCGCCATGTTAAATAATTAACAGAAGTAGTCCGAGTAGTGGGTAGCGACACAAGAGTTCCCCCTTTTTCCCCAAGTTTTTCGTGGTTTTCGTTCGTTTCCCAGTGCTCGAGACAACGAAATTCTCAACGCCGAACCTTGTGGAATATTGTCCGGATTGAATTTCGCATCGTTTGCGCTCGTTTCGGGACCCGCCGAGGAGAATGCAGGCCATCAAATGTGTCGTAGTTGGAGACGGGTAAGTTGCTTACTCTACCAAACAACTTTTTTAACTTTTGGCTATGTCGCGAAATTATTTACAGATTTTCGGGGGTTTGGGATCGTTTCCCGTACCATAAGATTCGTCCCGGTGACGGAATAAAACCCTGGGACGAACTGGCCAACGGACGGTGGCGGGGAACAAGCAGTTTATATCGAGAAAAAAAATCAAAGTGTTTTGGTCGTCCAAGTTTCTGAACATTTGGACCTAAATAACCTTTCGTTGTAACCCTATTCGGCCCCTGAAAAACTAGTAGCTGTAACTGGCCCAACCTAACTCAAGAATGCCTCACGGTGAAGCCCTGCCTGGAACATAATGACGGTAAAAGTGTGTCAGGATACGAGGTTAGGCCTAAGACATTTTTTTCCTGCTATCTCTTTTGGTAGGCATTGCCCAATCCCTTTACGAATAGCTAGTGGTGGTTGCTGCACTGTGACCAATAGGACTAGCAGGGGATTTAATCCCTTTTGTAACGACCTGCTTCAGTGGAGTGTTTAGAAATGATTACAATAAGATGAACTGATCACAAAACTATAAGGACTACATGCACATCAAGAGCCAGTGTTGGCAGTGATTCCCATGATCTCTGAAGGGAACCACTTAAAACTGTTCCAATGCTTGGTGGTCAAATTTCAGATTTCATTAGTTCGGATACCTGAAACGGTTGATGTCCAGGATCCGATCTTGGACCGTGTATCAGATCTATAGCTTAACGAGGGTACCTTTCGGCTAAATCTTTCGATCGGTCATCGGTAACAGAAGGCCTCGTCTTCTGGAAATATTTCTGTTAACAAAAGTTCTGAAACTAGCCGTATGATCCGTATCATGTGCGGAACTCGATCTTTCGTCCATGTGTGGCTAATTTTAAGGGCAGTTTGTGATGCGTTACGACAGAGTTTGTAAGACAAGGATACCCAACTTTCTTTTTTCGGCTTAAGGTTGGACGCCTCCAAAATGCGGCGTTTAACTGAAAAAAAAGGAAAGGACTGCGCCAATGATTTTTAAAAATATTTATTCGAAAGCAGCAGTTCTCAGATTTTCTAATCTATCAGACTATCAGTCTTCTACCCCAAACAACCTAACCTGCAATCACAGATACAAGTGCTTTAATGAAGAGCTGCATTGGAATTTGCTATACCAAAATTGCCAAAATTTGGCCATTTGTAATAAGATTGATTGGTGCTTATATCAAAGCATCGAAATCATTGGGCAGGGTGATAATGCCTAATGAATTACAATTAGGCTAATGCCAAAGAGCAGGAAAAATGACTTTCGAGAATAGAATGGCCCTTTGCCATTCATTATCTTTCCCTCTACCAAGAATTTCTGAAATTATCTCAAGCATTGTTGTTATCGGTCCTGCATTGCCTTTATCAGCGAACAGTCTGGGGTCTGATTTTGCTTTTCCAACGATAACACTTCTGGTGCGGTTTTTAATTCGTGTCCTGCATTTTGTAGGATTTGTGACACTCGTATCTGCGGCTATCGTGCTAGCAGCGAAAGCATATCTGCAGCTTCGTATCAAATTTGAATCATCAAAACGACTGATCGGTTGACTTGTAAGGACTAAGGGCTCATACGTTTGCATATGCAAGCAGGGTAGTATGGACATATTTTGGCGGCACTTAGTGGGCAAGGTGGCATTCCCACCATCTCGGAGAACTAATGTAAACTTATGTCCCTACCCTGTCAGTGTCACTCCTGACACTCGTCTGCCCCCAGCTACATGGCGTACAAGCGTGTTTTGAGTTGTTTATTTGCATGGCACAGTTTTGACTCGACGTAAACATAACTGGTCCACCTCTTTTTTCGCCGTACAAGGTAACGCTTGGCCCACCCTGCAACGGTGAAGGGGAAACGCGTCACTTCCACGCAAACTTCTAAGAAAGGCAAGTTTTGAGCCATGCAGAACATGGATTTCTGATGGAGATTCTGAAGGCGGTTGCTACAGTTCATTGAAACCGAGGTTCTGTGGTGGTGGCTCTCCGAATTTCACCACTTCTCATCTCTCGGACCTTGGCTCAACAAGTTCTGGATTGTTTTTATAATCTTTTAGAGACATTAAATTCTGGAGTATCAAAACTGGGGTAGCTCTCGACTCTCTTGCGGGAGCACCGTTTTTCAACAATTTCTGAAATGCAGGACAAGATTTTAAGGGGGATCACAACCCTATCACTTTCAATAGGTGAAATTTTGAAACCTACTTGTTTATTAATTTAAAAAAAATCTACCATTTCAAAGTCAAAAACGAATTAATTATACAATTGCTGATTTATCAAGCTATTTTAAACAATTTTTATTTTTATTTAATCTCTTTTTGTTTGGCTGAAAGTAGGTTTCAAAATTTCACCCATTTATAGTGATAAGGTTGTGATCCCCCTTAATAAGCAACTATAATTTTTCCATTAGGTTAGTGGAATGAGGTTTGGTTGTGCTGTCTGATTAAGTCCTTGACTCAGTATGTTCACTGCGAAAGTACAGTTTTTTTTACAGAAATTTTTTTCTGGGTTTTCTTAAATTTCTGGTAGTTTAATGAATTTCTGATTTACAACACGAGGTTTTTGAAAGCCAAATTTCCTTTTTGACACTAGCAGGTTTGGTTGTGCTGTCAGTTAAGACCCTTTTCAAAGAATTTGAAAACTACTATAAATTACTGTATTTACTTAAATTAATGATAGAATTTACTGAATTCCTGATTTACTGCACGGGATTATTAAGAAGTAACGAAAGTGGCCCCTTTGTCATTAAAGGTTTTGATTTGCTGTCAGTATGGACCGTTGATGCCTTTATATTGAACATAGTATTATTTTATAAAGGACTTTTTTTTAAAAATTTGTTATATTTCCAGCTCAATTTTCCGAATTTTTGACAGACCATGCGGTATTTTATAAAGCAGCCGAAAATTTCCCTTTTAAGTTACTAGAATGTGGTCCAGTTGTGCTACCCAGTATCATAGGTTTTACAATTTTTTACAAGGAAATTGCTGTTTTCTGAAAAATATTTCTCACACTATTTTATGAAGTTACGGTATATCTCACGAGATTCTGTAAAAAACCAAAAAAAAATTTCACTAAGGTCACTGGAATAAGGTCTGGTTATGCCATCGGTTCATAGTGGAATAACCATTTTATTCAAGGATTTTCGGTCCTTATTTCAGAAAGTGTCCTTATTTCCCCATTTAGTCACTGGAATGCTTTCTTGGAATTGTGAGAACGTGTCAGTTTATTCTCGAGAAATCCTTTTTTCCCTTTAAAATTCATCAATACCCATAACAATAAAATCTCTGGCTGTAGTTTTAAATTCAAGGAAAGTAAACGTCATTGCCTGTATTGCTACAACCTTCTTGGTAACACAATTCTTTTAACAGATGCAATTTCCTAATAAATTGTCTTTCCTTTACGTGGATTGATTTCCAAATGATTCTAGGAATCAAAGTTTGTAAAATGTTACAATCTAAGTTAATCTGTGAAATCAAAATCAAAGGCAGAAAGCTTAAGTGTTGCGGATATTGTCACCCCTCATCTATATATTGTTATCAAATTTCAACTTCTTAATGTCCATTCGGTTAGTGTTCGACTAATAATACAGCTGAAGTTGTTTGATGCAGTTTTAAGGGATATTCTAATAAAATTCAAACAATTATAGGGGATATCCCCCATTTTGAACCGTGCAAACAGATGGAAAACAGTGCAGAATATAGGAATCTGCTTTATTTGTCTGGAACGTAGTTCATTTCAAAATCGTTTAAAAGCAAAATTGGTTGGTTGGGAAACTAATATTTCTTACTGTTCTAAGGGAAATTCCCATAAAATTCAAACAATCAACTAAGATTTCCCAGTTTAAACCTTGGGAAATCAATGAAAAATAGTGCAGAAATGGAATCTGCTTTATTTTTCTGGAACTTAGTTTATTGCAAACTTGGGTGGGGGGAAACTAAAATCTGCATGCTGTTCTAAGGAATATTCCCATAAAATTCGAACAATTATAGGGAATTTACCATTTTGAACCGTGAAAAACCGATGAAAAATATAGTGCAGAAAGGGAATCGGCTTTATTTGTCTGGAACGTAGTTTATTTCAAAATTGGGTGGGGGAAACTAAAATCTGCATGCTTTCTAAATTGAAAAGGGAGATTCTCATAAAATTCGAACAATTATAGGGAATTTCCCATTTTGAACCGTGGAAAACCGATGAAAAATAGTGCAGAAAGGGAATCTGTTTTATTTGTCTGGAACGTAGTTTATTTCAAACTTGGGGAGGGGAAACTAAAACCTGCATGCTGTTCTAAGGGAAATTCCCATAAAATTCGACAATTATAGGGAATTTACCATTTTGAACTGTGGGAAATTGATGACAAATATAGTACAGAAATGGAATCTGCTTTATTTTTCTGGAACTTAGTTTATTGCAAACTTGGGTGGGGGGAAACTAAAATCTGCATGCTGTACTTAGGGAAATTCCCATAAAATTCGAGCAATTATATTGAATTTACCATTTTGAATCGTGGAAAACCGATGAAAAGTAGTGCAGAAAGGTAATCTGATTTATTTGTCTGGAACGTAGTTTTATTTCAAAATTGGGTGGTGAGAAACTAAAATCTGCATACTGTTCTAATAGAAATTCATATAAAATTCGAACATTTATTGGGAATTTACCATTTTGAACCGATGAAAAATATAGTGCAGAAATGGAATCTGCTTTATTTTTCTGGAACTTAGTTTGTTATGATGCTTAAAAAGTCTTGGAAACTCCAGTACTTTCACTTTTACAATGCGATTGATTGCCTTAATTATAAGGCAATCGCATTGTAAAAGTGAAAGTACGTCCAAAAACCACGTTATTGGATCGCCTTACCACTCACCAATGAGTGAGTATGTAGCCTTTAGCCATGGCGTATGAGTCAGATTTGCGTTTAGTCACCAACGCATCAGCTCACCTTTTGACCCCATGTGACTCACTCTGGACACATGTGACGGTAATGGCGAGGTAATCGCTTATCGCACCTTATACCAATCTCGGTCGGACCCATTACCGGTCGTGTGTGCCATGACGACGCCCGATAACAGCTGAAAAAGCGCTAGAGCGGATGCATGGCACGTAACCGCCTACCTTGGCGGTAAACAGGCTGGGTTTGGCCGCCAACCTGTTACTGGATCGGTGTCGTTGGACTGGTTCGGTTTGAGTGGCACATACTGGCCATTGGAGTAGAAAGGGATAATGTTTGTAGTCTTTGGGGTCATATTGGGAATGTTTGTTGTCTTGTGGGTCACACTGGGAATGTTAATGGTCTTGTGGGCCATTTTGGGAATGTTTGTAGTCTTGTGGGTCATATTGGAAAGGTTTTGGTCTTGTGAGCCATATTGGGAAATTTGTAATGTTGTGGGCCAAATTGGGGATGTTTGTAGTCTTGTGGGTCATATTGGGAATGTTTGTGGTCCTATGGGTCAAATTGGGAATGCATTGTAGGCCATATTGAGATTGTTTGTAGTCTTGTGAGTAAACACTGGGAATGTTTGTAGTCTTGTGGGTCGCATTGGGAATGTTTGTTATTTTGTGGGCCACATTGGGAATGTTTGTTATTTTGTGGGCCACATTGGGAATGTTTGTGATATTGTTGTTTATGGTCTTGTGGGCTAAATTGGAAATGTTTGTGGTCTTATGGGTCAAATTAGGAATGTTTGATTTTGTAATCTTGTGGGTCATATTGGAAAGGTTTTGGTCTTGTGGGCCAAATTGGGAAGTTTGTGATGCTGCTAGCCAAATTGAGAAAGTTTGTAGTCTTGTAGGTCATATTGGAATGGTTTTGGTCTTGTGGGCCATATGGGGAAATTTGTAATGTTCTGGGCCATATTGGGAAATTTGTAATATTGTTGGCCAAATTGGGGAAGTTTGTAGTCTTGTGGGTCATATTGGGAATGTTTGTGGTCCTATGGGTCAAATTGGGAATGTATTGTAGGCCATATTGGGATTGTTTGTTGTTTTGTGGGCCACATTGGGAATGTTTGTGATCTTGAGGGCCATATTTGAAATATTTGTGGGCTTGAGGGTCTTATTGTAAATGTTTGCTGTCTTGTAGGCGTTATTGGGAATGTTTGTACTTAGTAGTCTTGGGGGCCATATTGAATTTGGTTTTTTTTGGTCGTGTGGACCATATTGGAAATGTTTGTAGCCTTGTGGGCCACATTAATAATGTTTGTAGTCTTGTTGGCCAGTTTACACATGTTTTAGTTATGGTGGGCCATATCGGGGAATAAATTCGTTTTAGGTAAATGTGTCAAATAATCTTAAAACGTCGATTTCAGGGTTTTAGACGTTGGGAAATAT